>PVJS01001513.1:7373-64604 GCA_004027185.1 Glis glis
CCCCCGGCCCTATTTTTTATACTTTATTTTGAGACCAGGTCTCACGAAGTTGCGGAGGGCCTCACTAAGGAGAGAGAGAGAGATAGAGATAGAGAGAGAGAGACAGGGAGAGAACTGAGGCTGGCCGCGAACCCGGATCCTCCGGTCTCCGCCTCCCAAAGTACTGGGATTACAAGCGTGCGCCACCACGCCCGGCGATGTGTGACATTTTAAGAAATACAGTTTGATGGTGCTGACCTGACATGACAATGTGTGAGTAGACGAAATTTTAAACACCTCAAAGGAGGTGCTACCAGAGGGAACGGCAAGCGCAAAGCCTCTGATGGCAAAATGTGCTCAAATAGGTGGGAGGAGATACGTGTGGTTGGATCATCGAGGACGAGGTGGAGGTTGGGATGAGGTCCAAGAAAGCAATGATGATTACACGTGAGTTGTGGCCATCATTATCACGTATCTGGCAGTGACCAGATTTGGGAGAATTTTGGAAGTAGAAACAATAGTAATGTTTATGATTTAGTAATAGATTAGCTATGAAGGGTGAGAAAAAGGAACAGCTTTTGTTTCTGTGCTGCTTATTTCTATCTTATGCTTTTATCAAAACTTTTTATTTTATAAGTTATATTTATAAGACATAAAATTCACAAGAATAAAGAGGAAAATAACATCCACTACAATCCTACTATGCAAATAATTGTTGTCAATATCGGTCCATTTCGTTAGAAAATAATGTGCTGCTTTTTTTTTTCAATGTGGTACTAGGGATTGAACCCAGGACTCCTGCATGCCAGGCAGGCACAATACCACTGAGCCACACCTCCAACTCCACTGTTAGGCTTCTGACCAGAGAATCTAGATGTCATTTCTATGATGGGCAACAAAAAAGGGAAAAAAAAAGTTTTAAGGGGAGTTCAATTTTTGATATTTGAAATATTGCTGCTTTTTATGCACCAGAATAAATATGGGGAAATTCAATACATGAGATTAAAGTTTAAAACAAAAGTAATAACATCCATCTCATAAATTGAAGCACACAGAGTGTGATGGGGTCAATTAAGTTGTCCAATGATACAGCTATTAAGTGGTAGAGAACAGATAAAAGTAGTGTTTGCCTGACTCATGAATTAGGGTTAATGCTACTCGTCTTGATTCTGCTGTTTAGCTGTTTGGGAAAGACTCACTTCATCTCTTCAAGAGCATTCTCATTTGCCAGATGATCACAATAATATGTGAACTACCTATATCCCTAAGATTGGTGATGAGGGAGAGTGCAGTAAAAAATGAACTAACTTGTAAAAGGACCTCTTTATTCACAAGAGATATTAAGTGAACAAAATATATAATCTGCATATATGCAATTCCATTCAACATTTTAATATTTATGTCCAAAGATATTACATTTTTGATACCTGTTACACAGATATGTATTTACACACTCAATAATACTATTTATTTCATTTTCTTCATGTCATTCATTATAAGTAAAATACTAATCTTTCCTCTCTACCTGCTTTCTATCTGGATCCCTTGCTGTCCCCTACCTTTCTTCCTTTCATTTCTTGTTGTATTCATTTCTTCCTATGTTCTCTTCCATTATTCACTTAAGCATTCATTTATTTAATATCATCTCTGCTGAGATGATATAATGATTGAGAGTCTAAACTTCAAAGTCAGGCACCTATGATGAGCCCTGACAGGCTGTGGTTTCTATATCTTAATTGCCCATCTTGTCATATGCCGATATCCACCTCAAAGTGGGCTTGGGAATGAGTAAAGCTTATAGAACAGCACATGGCACACAGCAAAGGTACATATTTGGGAAATATATTATGATTACTTGCCAGAAACTGTGATAGAAATGAATAATTTGAGATGAGTAAAATAATGAATGACCCCTGTTAATAACTTCTAATAACTCAATATCTATGGAAACAAAAGCAGAGTTAAACATGGAAACAAATAATAATGAAAATACATGTGATATCTGATTACCAATGTAGCTAAACACTACAGTAACAGAACAGAAGCTATGTGATGTAACAGGAAGACATTTCACATAAATATATTTGGGTTTATGGGGTAAATAGCATGTATCTTATCTGATTCCATTAGAGTCTATTTATGAATCTAAAACTAAAAACTGGTATTTTCCTGTGTGACTACCATGAAACACAGCCTGAAGGAAACTAGCAATACATTTAATTTTTCATTTGTTCAGTCAATAGGATTACCAACAAGGTACACATAATTCCATAATTAAACTAAAAATAACAACTGTAATTAAACAGTTGATAGGACATGACAAGATGTTATGAACAAAACCATCAGGAATTCCCCTGTGATTGGATTCAGGAAAGGCGTACTGCAGGAAGTCATGGTTAATCAGACACCTGAAATGCCAGCAGGAGTTAATAATAGGAGGTCAAGCTAGGTTTGGGAGAAGAATTTTATGATTTTAAAGTAAATCCCTTCCTGTGAAATTATTTTGAAACTTAGCATTTTTGTGTTAGTGTTGTAGTTACAACTATGCAATGGGGCAAATATTCTCTTTAGTTATAAAGGGTAACCGTGAAATCATAAAATATCAATCTGAATTCATCATTGAAAAATTTTTTGCAAGTGACCTGTAAGATGTTATTTGTGAAAATAGTAAGCATATTCAACTCTATACTGCAATCTTAAAAAAGATAGGAATATCTTTGTAATTTAAAAATATTTCCTAGGGAATAAACTGTTCCTCCACATACTTCTTTAAACCACCACAGTATCTAAAATGATACCCCCAATTAAGCATGGAATTTCAAAGAAAAATAAAAAATCAAGCAAGAAACCATTTTTCTCAGTTTTCAAGAAAACAGTGAGAGAATAAGTTCATAGTTCTCTCCTTCCCTCTATATAATCTTTCTCTCTCCCTTTTTCTCTCTCTCCTTCTCTCCCTTTTGGTGTTTCTTTATTTTGTGCCAAGGGCTGTGATTCTTACTTAACATTTACTTTCCAAATCCCAGAAATATAGTTATAATTATGACTTTCTTATAGAAGATAAGTCCATTTATTTTAGTAACATAGTTTCTCAATTTCTCCATGAGAATAGAGAGGTCATTGTTCACAGGTGATTTTTGCATAATCATCCAAGAATACTGCTTTGCCCTTGCTATTTTATTTCACAAGAATTTAAAGAAATAATAATATGTAGGAAGTACAGTAGTTTAAGTATTTGAAGACTGTAAGTGGTTCAATAAAAAAATATTGAATCTTCAGTTTTAAAGCATGAACTATTCAATCTTATGGATACTTGCGTCTTTGTGCCTGGCAGGCATGAGTGTAAGCACAGAGATTTTGGCTGATGTATCCAAAAGTCAAACCTCTTGACATGTGTTCTCCTGATATCCCTGAAGCAAAAGAACTTCAAATCCAATATATCAGATCATCAAAATCAATTTCAATCTTCAGTCATTTAGTACAGACTGACCTTATGATGCCTGTAGAATTCAACAAAAACAGGTACTTGTATTTTAAAATTGACTTATGTTTTACTTGAGAAATGAGAGGTGAATTTGACCTCTGAAATCTTTTCTACCTTTTCTCTGGAGTAGAGCTTGCTTTGATGTTTTTCATGTGAATTGTTGAGGGAAGAAGGGCAAGAAGTTTGCTTTTTACAGCATAATTTAACATAGGCTATTTATGGACCATACTTAAATTTTTTCATTTCTAAAATTAAGATAATATTGAGGTATGAATGAAATTTATCAGCTATCATGGTAGCAATTCAACTAGGTTAAAGTGTTTTACTCAAATGATCACTTGTGCATACACAATGAATTGTAATTTTCCCAGAAGGGGATGATTCTCTTATTAGAAATTTTTTAGACAGTCTACTTGCTGATGAGTACAAATATGTTAATGGCTCCATGAAGTGTTTACATAGTTTCTTAGAAAGAGATTTACTAAAATGAGATAATATCAAAATGAATTTACTTTCTCATCAATGTAAACTTATATTGCCAGATTAATTTAATATCTCCTTTTCAGTGTTTAATTTCACTTTTGAGAGAATTGTTTCTATAATTATTTTAAATAGATAAAATATTTTATAACTTTTGTTCCACACAACATGGTACTTTCCCCATACTCAGATATTATATTATTTATAGCAACATATAATCCTTCTCTTACATAGCTAGCTTCACGCTTCTTTCAATATGGAAGTAAAATAAATTAATGTCTTTGTAAATAATCAGTATTAAACTGGAATAAATCTAAGGAATTGAAATGTAACAACAATGTGCTATTGATAACTTGGGTCTTGGATATAATTTTAATAGAACTCTCATAATTCATTTGGCCAATATGTGTCATCTATTCTATTTTGTAAACAGTACAAAAACACATATACCCTGAAATTCCCTTTTAGCACACTTTATATTAATCCATTTTTCACCACTTAATAAATTCAAGAATCTGATCTTTTTGTCATTATTGATATCTCAGGTGTCTCTGAAATCATCCATGTTTTTCATATAACCAATCTTATCTGCCCACACTTATTTTTTTCCTCCAAGATGTGTAATAACTTACTTAGACAAGAGACCTGATTCCTTTAGTCAAAATGGTGTATGCATCACAGTCAAGCAGGGTGGATTTTCCCATCTTGTTAATTACTGGTTATTGACAGAATAATACCACAGATCACTTGAATTATTTCAGAAACCAAGCAGAAAATTCTGTCATGTGAGGTTACAAATGTTTCAATCTAACTATAAGCTCATTTATTATCTTACATTGCTATCTAACAATTTTTCTCAATTTATTTGTTTTGCATTTGAGATAGATATTTCATTCTCATCCTATGTGTTTAATGTAAATAAGTAAAGCCGTTGTGGAAAACAGTATAAAGATACCTCAAACAAACAAACAAACAAACAAATAGAAAACTACCATGCCTTCCAGCTTACTACTGCTGAGTATATACCAAAAGAAAACGATGTCAGCATACAAAGGAGATGTCACAGGCTGGGCGTGGTGGCGCACGCTTGTAATCCCACTACTTTGGAAGGTGGAGACCGGAGGATCCGGGTTCGCGGCCAGCCTCAGCTCTCTCTGTCTCTCTGTCTGTCTCTCTCTCTCTTTGTCTCTCTCTGTCTCTCTCTCTCTCTCTCTCTCTCTCTCTCTCTACTTAGTGAGGCCCTCTGCAAAAAAAAAAAAAAAAGGAGATGTCACCATACCCAAATGTTTTGCAAACTATTCACAATACTCAAGGTCTGGAATCCGTCTGGGAGTCTGGGTGCCTTGAAACAGATGAATGAATAGTGGAAATATGGCAAATATATACTATGAAGTATTATAAGTATTATTCAGCCAAGAGCAAAATTATGTCATTTGTAGGAAAAAATGAAACTAGAAGATATCATATGAGACAAAATAAGTCAGACACAGAAAGAGAAACATTGCATGGTTTCTCTCATATGTGGAGACTAAAAAAGAACAGAAAAGAGATTTCAGGGATTGGGGGAGTTAGAAAAAGGGAGGGAAGATAGACATGACCAAAGCTTGATATATGCATGTACAAAAAGGCCACAGTGAAACCCATTAATTTGTGTAACCAATATGTGTTAATAATTAAAATATTTAAAAATTCCATGAAATTAATATTACCCCCAAAATAGATATAATTAAATATATTTTTACATTTACATTTTTACTTTTTACATTTAAGTGATTTTTAAATCACTTTTAAATTGACAATACTTATTTATATATAAGATGTTGAAATTTGATAAATGTATATATAGAATGCATAATGATCTAATAAATGCAATTAGCATTTCCATGTCTTTGAATATTAGCATTTTATGTAACTGATTGTTAATGTCTACACTGAATTATGTAGCCAATTGGAAGTTTCATCTACTTATATAACATTGTGGTAATAAATTTATGCACTGAGTTAGAGCTCACAAAGTGCTACCACTAACATAGAATACTTAAAAAAAATAGTAATAGTGTAATTCCCATAAAACCATAAATTGGAAATATTTTTCCTAAGAAAAAATTTTGTAAAGTTATTAGTAGAGCCAGAATTAGGATTAAAAAAGCCATAGATCATCTATCACTTTGTTTAAATAATTACTTTAGATAATAACGCACTGGAGAATTGGGATTGGAAATATTATGCATATACCCTGAAAGGTAAATTTTCTACAAAATAAAACAATGCAAAATTTATTTAAAATTACATGTGCATAACACCTGTAATAATAAAAATAAAAATTTAAAGTATAACATCTGGTTAAAAATATTTCCCTTAATAGTTTCAAAATTATTTCTTTTAATAATGTGCCTAAAAGTAATTACTTATACTTTATTGATAAATTTGAATTCACAAAGTTATTTTCTAGTAGACCACTACTCTTTGTAGAACAGGCATATTTATCAGCATTTGTCTTCATAGGTGAAGACAAATTTGCTAATTGAGAAAATAAAAATGTCTTGAGATTTTGTGTGTATTTATGTGTGTGTGTGTGTGTGTGTGTGTGTGTGTGTGTGTGTTACTAAGGATTGAACCCAGGGGCATTCTACCTCTGAGCTGCCTTCCTTAAATTTTATCTCGAAACAGGTTCTTACTAACTTGCTGAGGATCTCGCTAAATTGCTGAGATTGGCTTTGAACCTGGGATCCTCCAATGTCATTCTCCCAAGTACTGAGATTAAAGGTGTGGGCCATCACACCTGGCTATAATTAAACTATTTAAGGCTCCATTTACATGGATGGATATCTTAACTGAATTGACTGGTTATTGATTGTAACAAAAACAAATCAAATGATCCTTCAACTACATATGTTGAATACACACTATACAAGAAAAATTGCAGAAACACTTGTGAAAAATGGCAAGAAAGAGTTTATTCAAGATTATTGCACTAGTGGTGAAGAATATTGAAATGCGGCAGGCAATTTAAGTTAATTTGGCTGACACAAAAGGTGGGAAGATATAAAATGCTGAAGTAAGAAAACCAAGAAATTATAAAATGAGTTCTATTACAAGAGTTGTTTGATGTGATCAGGCCATCTTTGTTTGCTAATGTTGTTTTCTACCTTCCCACAGAATCTGGACTACAGGGACACCAAGACTCTTGCTGATTAAATTACAAAGGATGGCTCCCAGGTCTTTGGGATAGGTCTTTCTGGGTTAATAGGAGATACATGTTTCAAAAGGAAGAGAAATTATTTATAATTGAAAGTTTCCTAAAGTAACTAGTATAAGAGGGAGATTGGGGCCTATAGTCTGGAATAAATATTAAATCCAGTTAAATGATTTCTTGAGGTCCTTTTGGTCATTAAAATTCACACAGCCTTGTGCAAATTGTAAGGCAGACTGGACAGAGTCTCTTTCTTTGAATAGCTTGAGATGGATCAGGTACTGTTACTGGCAGCCAGCTGTTTCTTCATGGTCCTTTCTGGAGGTCTTAGAGCCCATTGGTGCTTCAGTCTTGATCATTGTAAGGTGGCACAGACCTTATAATCTATACTCATATTCATATACATGCATGTATTCACACACACATGCACATACTTGTCAATGAGGTGTCTTGCAAAATTTCATCATTTGTAGTAAGGTATATTTGACTTGCTTTCAATCGAAGGAAATGTCATTAAAAGGAACATATATACATCTATTCTATACACTACTGCTACATATGTGGATTTTTAGGGGTTCTATATAGATTGTTGAGGCTCTTTAGGAATTGGTGTTAGTTATGTATATGTCTCACACATTTCCCTTTCAATACTTCATGTAAATTATTATTCTCTCAATTGTATTCATTTATGCTACACATCACAACATATATTAAAAATTTTAGGGAAAATCAATTAAAACTTAAAAACATGTGAAAACTTAAATTGTATTTAATTGATCAAATAAGCCTCTATGATGAAAATTATGATCTAGATATATTTATTTTTCTAATTTTCAAGGACCTTTTTTATTTAAAATTATTCTAAAAATGTATCTCTTCATTTGATTCTCAACAAGGTAAATTAAAAAGTTAAATACAACACTGTAAAACTGTAAAATAGAAACATGATATACATCTATCTGACTATTTTTGTGGAAGATCTTATCAGCCTATATTTTGATTGTATCCATGCAAATATTATCGGAAGGATGATTTTACACATTAAATGTAATTGCCCACTACAATGCAGTACATATCTTTATCTATACAAGTAAAATTCTCTTATCATAATATTGATTCCAAGACAATGATTTTTGTAGTTTTAAAAGTATTTTCTTGCCAGGCATGGTGGTGGAAGCTTGTAATCCCAGTACTTGGGAGGCTGAGGCAGGAGGATCACAGGTTCGAGGACAGCCTCAGCAAGTAGTGAGACTCTCATCCACTTAGCAAGACCCTGTTTCAAAACAAAAAATAAAAATAGGACTGGGAGTGTAGCTCAGAGGTAGAATGACCCTGGGTTCAATCCCCAGTAGCACACAAAAAATTTTTAAATACATTTATTGGTGCCTTATAGTCACATTATAATGTAGTTCATTGTGATAGTGACATACATGCACAAAGGGCTTGATGGGCTTTTCGCCAGTTCCCTACCTATTCTCTGCCCCCCATACAGGGTATTGAAATTGACATTGGTATTCTCACATATGTATGTAATATCCAACAGAAGTGATTCCTTCATTGATCCTCCCTCTCCCCCCACCCACTTTCCCTAGACCACCTCCCTGGCTCAACTGGAGGTTTTCCTCCATTATCAGAAGTCTCTCTGGTATCATGATTACTCCCTAGCTTCTGCACATGATACAAAACATGACCTTTCACTTTCTATGACTGGCTAATCTCACTCAACATAATGTTCTCCAGGTCCATCCATTTTCCTGCAAAAGACATTATCCTTTTCTTCTTTATTGCTGAGTAGAATTCCATTGTGTGTATATCCCATAATTTTGTAATCCATTCATCTATTGATGGATACCTTGGTAGATTTCATAATTTGACCATTGTGAATTGTACTCCTATAAATATAGTTATGCTTATATTGCCATAATATTCTAATTTCAGTCCCTTTGGAAAGATACCCATTAGTGGCATAGCTGAATCATATGGTGAATCCATTACCAATTTTCTGAAAAATCTCTACACTGATCTCCATAATAACTGCACTATTACTGCACTATTTGCACTCCCACCAACAGTGTAGAAGAGTTCCTATTTCCCCACATCCTTGCCATCATTTAGTGTTGTTTGACTTCTTGATTATTGCCAATCTGATTTGGGTTAGGTGGAATCTCAGTATAGTTTTGATTTGCAGCTTCCTGATTGCTAATGATGTTGAATATTTTTTCATGTATTTATTGGCAATTGGTATCTCTTCTTCTGTGAAGTGGCTATTTAGTTCAATGGCCCATTTCTTGATTTTTTTTGTAGTGTTAGGTCTTTTAATTTTTTTTATATTTTAGATATTAGTCCTCTATCATAGAAATAGCTGGGAAAGATCTCCCATTCTGTAGGCTCTCTCTTTAGATCCTTGATGGTTTCCTTTGATGAGCATAAACCTTTTAGTTTAATGCCATCCCATTCATTAATTCTTGTTTTAATTTCCTGAGCTTTGGGAGTTTTATTGAGGAAGTTTCTACCTGTGCCTATATGTCAAAGTCTTGGATCTATGCCCTCCTCTAATAACTTCAAAGTCTCTGGTCTAAGGTCTTTGATCCTCTTAGAGTTGTTTCTGTGCAGAGTGAGAGGTAGGGATTTAATTCCATTTTTCTATAAATGTATAATCAGTTTTCTCAACACCATTTGTTGAAAAGGCTATCTTTTCACCAATGTATGCATTTGGCACCTTTGTAGATCAATTGGCTATAAATGTGTGGATTTTTTTTCTGTATCTTCTATTCTGTTCCATTGGTCTATGTATCTGTCTTGTGCCAATGTCATGCTGTTTTTATTACTATAGCTCTGCAGTATAATTTGAAGTTAGGAATTGTGATGCCTCCTGCATGGTTCCTATTGTTGAGACTTGCTTTGCTATTATGAGTCTTTTGTCTCTCCATATGAAATTTAGGACTGATTTTTCTAGGTCTGTAATGAATGACATTGGTATTTTGATAGGGCATGCATTGACCCTGTAGATCACTTTTGATAGAATGGCCATGTTGATAATATTTATTCTGCCTATCCAAGAGCAAGGGAGATCTTTCCATGTTTGAAGATTTTGTTCAATTTTTTTCTTTAATGTTTTATAATTTTCATTTTAGAGCTCTTTTACCTCCTTGGTTAGATTTATGCCTAGGTATTTTATTGTTTTTGAGATTATTATGCATGGAATTATTTTCTGGATTTCTTTCTCAGTGGATTCATGGTTGGCATAGATAAAATCTGCTGATTTTTTTAGATTGATTTTGTATCCCACTACTTTGCTGAATTTGCTAATCAGCTCTAGAAGTCTTTTGGCCAAGTTTTTGGGGTCTTCTAAATATATGATCATGCCATTTGCAAATAGAGATATTTTCAGTTCTTCTTTTCCTATTTGAATTCCTTTGATAGCCTTTTCTTGCCTTATTATTCTGGCAAGAGTCTCGAGGACTATATTGAAAAGGAGTGGTGATAGTGAGCATCCTTGTCTTATTCCTGATTTTAAAGGGAATTCCTGAAGTTTTTCCACATTCAATATGATGTTGGCTTTGGATTTACTATATATTGCTTTAACAATGTTGAGGTAAGTTCCTTCTATTCTGATTTTCTGCAGCATTTTTAATAAGAATGGGTTTTGGATTTTGTAAAATTCTTTTTCAGCATCTACTGAAATGATCATGTAGTTTTTGTTGTTAGTTTTATTTATGTGGTGAGTAACATGTGTTGGTTTGCATATGTTGAACCAGCCTTATATCCCTGGAATGAAACCAACTTGGTCATGGTGTACAATTTTCTTGGTGTGTTTTTTTAAAGTATTTTCTAAGTAGTAATACATATTCCTCTTAAAGCACAGATGAATTCCAAACCTTCAAGACATGCAAAATATAGCCAATAGTGCAATAAGTATAGCAAGTAAATAAAGTTGCAGATTTATCAAATAATACTTTAGGCCAGTGAATACAAAGTTGGAAGAATTCACACCAGTGGTGCAAAATAGGACATGCTCTTAGACAGAAAGAAATATAATACTGTGGTCAAAGGCTGCTGAATGGTTCTAAGTGTGATCAGGTTCTAGGAAGAATGCAAGGGAAGGGGTACAAGGGAAGGGGAAGGGCAAGAAAGAAGTGAATCTATGGAATTACTATCATAAACAGTGTGTACATATGAGATTATACCAACATCATTCTCAGTGCTACATGTGGGGGGTAGGAGGGGTGTGTGCATGTATGTTAACACCAAAGTGATACTCATTGTGATGTGAGACTACAATGCACCAATAAAAACATATTAAAAAAAGAATGCACTGGGAGCAAGGCAGGTGAATGAATGAGGAAGACCATGAAGGCAAGAGAGGAGGGGATTATGAAAAAGAGATACCTGAATTATGACAATAGCAATGGTAGTTTGAGCAGTGGAGGCAGGTTTAAGATACATGAAGGAGAGGAGTCAGAAACCACAATGAACACTGAGATGTAAGAGGAAAGGATGAAATGTTGTAGATGATTTACAAGTGCCTACGTATTTGCCAACCCTTGTAATGGTAAATCCTGATAGAAAAGTGAAAGTGTGTGTGTGTGTGTGTGTGTGTGTGTGTGTGTGTGAGAGAGAGAGAGAGAGAGAGAGAGAGAGAGAAAGAGAGAGAGAGAGAGAGAGATGGAGAGAGAGGTGTATGTGGTGCTGTATATCGAATCCAGGGCCTCAAAAACACTAGGCAGGCACTCTAGCATTGAGCAATACTCCCAGCCTCCAGAAAACAAATACTGAAGAGTACACTGCTTCACTGATAAAGCAAACTACATGTAAGGTGCCTGAAACCACCTACTGAAGTCAGATGGCTCATGGTTAAAATGGGACTTTGCCTTGTGCAGGATACATTACCTTAGGTAAATGACTTCATATCTTTGTGTCTAGTTTCCTTGATGTAGAAGGGAGATTGTAATAGCTAATCCATACAATTATTTTCCACATTGCATTCATTAGCAAATGCTGTCTTTTTCTAGGCATCAAGCTTTGCCTTAGTTAGTAAATAGTTCTATTATTGCATTAACTCCAGTGTACCTCTATCTTGCTTTTAGAGCAATATATGTTCACACAAGGTGAGTGCTGTTTAAGATCAGGGTCCTCTTAAAAGAGGAACAGGCATTATGGTTCTTATGAGTGTTCTGTGTTCTGAAAAAAATGATGTGGGTCCCCAGAGAGCTCCTCTAGCTAACTCAGAGAAGCAATGTGTTCTCCTTAGATATTAAAGGGAATGTAAATACAATCATAAAAGAACATCTCATTGCATGTTAGTAGATACTTTGGAAAGACTGTCCACTTATTTAGGGATATATTTAGAGAGCAGAAATTAAATATTAATTAACTACTTAGTGGTCTGCATACAAATTTACACTTCTGATGTGATACAGTATCTTTTGTAGGAAAGTACTGTTGCTGAATGCTATTGCCTTCTTAGGTGCTGACAAATAACCCTGGTCCGTCTGCTTATGACTGATAAGAACAGTCTTCATTTTATGTTTTAAGAGGGCAATTGTTCAGAGAGGGTCAGTCACACAAAGGGATTAGGTGATACATGGAGATCAGCATACTAATAGCAGTGTTTGATTGGCTTCGATCCTGATTCCATAACTTCCTCACTATGTGAAGTTGGGCAAGTTGCTGTGCTTCTTACTTTTCTTATTTGAAAGAAATAACTCCAGATGAATGGATGGAGTGTTTGAACTCTGCATGCAAAAGCATGCATAACTGTATGCAATTTTCTTGCTGTATGGCATACAAAGTACTTTTATTATTACCGCCATGGTTTCCAACTAGAGAATGGCTATTTGATTTTTTTCTTAAATCTGATTTTTATTTATAGTAGATCTTTTTAATAGCATATAATATTACAGAAGAAATTATTGTATTTTAGATCAAGTATATATTCCTCTTTAGAAAAGGATCTATACACACAGGCACAAGCACATTGACAAAAGCTAAAAATTTGGTAAAAATAATATTGCTGTTAGCTTTATTCATCTCTACAATTGGCACAAGTAGATATTCCACCAAGGTGTTTCATTCAAAAGCCAGGCTCTTAAAACCATTCTTTCTTTGTGAGCCTGTAACAGGTGTTTTAAGTCCTGCATTCATGGTTTCAAAATCTGTGTTTCAATGTATCAATGAGTTGTATTGTGTTTCCATTTATTTTGAGTAATTTACACTATAGTTAAAAATCAAGCAAAGGTAAAATTCAATTCATACTTTGAGAAGGACATAGATTTCCAATTAATGATTACATTCTAGCTTTTGAAAGATTATATATCATTTAGTCTTGCCTCATAAATATTTCAAATATTTCATTTTTTGTTGTTGCAGTTGCTCCTGTTGCTACCCACTTAAAAAGTGAATTGGTAAACATCATAATTTTTTAACTGAAACACTATCTAGTAAGGGTCTTTGGAAATCAGTTCAGGTATATGACAGAATCATGAACTTTTTATTTGTACATGACTATATCACTGGATAATTGAAAAGAATAATTTTGGACAAATAAAATATTTTTA
The DNA here is from genome assembly GCA_004027185.1 of Glis glis. NCBI lineage: Eukaryota > Metazoa > Chordata > Mammalia > Rodentia > Gliridae > Glis > Glis glis. The sequence continues at coordinate 21,064 of PVJS01001513.1, forward strand.
AATCTTTGTTTTTATTTGATATTTAAAGGCATGGAACATCCACAAAATATCAAAATGGTATTCTATCTTAATAGAACAAAAGGAAACACACATATCACTTGTGAAACATATTGAAAACCATTTCTATTTGAGTATCAAAAGGCATTTTGAATCAAACCTATACAAATTGTGTCATATTGTGTGCAGGAAAATGGACAGAACTAGAGACTATTTATGCTAAGTGATATTAACGAGTCTCAGAAAGCAAAGGGTTTTATGTTTTCCTCTCATATGGTGGAAGCTAGAGAGAAGTTGGCAAACAAAAGGGACTTCAGATAAAGGGGAGATTCAAGTAAAACAGTAGAAAGGGGTTGGGGGTGGTGGGGGTAAGGAGAAGGAGACCTGATGGAGGAAACATTTCAAATAATGCTATGTACATATACAAAGTTATCAATGCCAATCTCAATAGCATGTATGGGGAGGGGAGGGAATGGGTGGGATCTGGAGGGAAGCTCACCAGGTGCTGTGTGCATGTGTGTTTCTATCATCCTGAACCTCATTATGATTACAATGCACCAATAAAATATATTTAAAAAGAGTACTTCTTTCTGCTGTCTTTCCCCTCCCAATTAAGGCTTCTCTGTTCTTTATTGTGCTGTCAGTTCTTGCCATGGACTTAAATTTGACTCTTTCAGTCACAACACTCACAGGAAATCTAAAGTGTACTTTCAGAGCATATTAAGAACTGCGGGTTGTCATACAGCTTCTACTTTAACTGATTTGTCTAGGCCATTGTCATCTCTGCCTTGCAGATTATCATAATTAGTCTTCTTGTTCCTGAACTTTCTTCCCTGAATGTCTTCCCCATCAGCAGCTGGCGTGATTTGGGTGAAATCATTCTTAGGTTCAAATCCGTCTTCTCCCCTGAACGAAGGCCAAATTCCTTGAAATGACTGGTAAGCCCTGCCGGTCATGCTCTTGTCTTTTACTTCTCTGACCTCGAACAAGATCACTGTTTTTTCCTTCACAATTGCTCCTGTTCTACCACCTCTTTGCTGTTTCTTGAGCAGGAACATGTCAAATTGCCTCTTCCTGTTTTTTTTTCTTTGAATTGTTTCATATAAGTGGTATATTACAAAAATGAAAATTTTATTTTGTACTGATAAATCATTTTATTGACATTTGTTGATTGTATAGAGCATGACAGAGGAAAGATTCCCAATACATGGCAGCCAGGAAACAGTGAGAGAGAGAGAGAGAGAGAGAGAGCCCAAGGCCATGCCCCTAGTGACCCACCTCCACCTCCTCCAGCCAATTGCCAACATATGAGTTTTTCTGGACTACATTCCATAACTAAACCATAACAAAATCCAAACTTCCTTTGTCTGTTCTCTCCCACCTCACCCTTCCCAATCTCCTAATAATCATAATCATTATTATACTTTCAGGTCATTGTTTTTTTAATCAGAGAGAACATGTAGTACATGTCTTTCTGTATTTGGCTTATTTAACAATGTTCTCTAGTTCCATCCATTTAGCTACACAATTTTTGTTTTTCTTTATAATTAAATATTATTCCAATGTGTGTATACACCACATTTTCTTTATCCATTCATCTGTTGATGTACATCAAGGCTTATTCCATATCTTAGCTACTATGAATAGTGCTGCAGTAAACATGGGTATCCATGTATCTCTTTCCTATGCTGACTTAACTTGCTGGAGCTTTTCTAGTTGATCCTCCCTCTATCTGAAAGGCATATTTCCCAGTCTTCAAGTCCAATGCTTCAAGGCTTCCTTTTTTGTGACCCTTAGTAATTAAAACCTCCCATTCTTCTAGAACTTCCTATGTTCTACCTCTGCTTTCTCTTTTCTCACAGCCTTTTTACCTTCTAACAAAATTGTGTTCATTTCTCCTGTTCAGTGGTAGCTGTTTCTTTTACTGAAATGTGAGCTGCCTTTGGACAGGAATGCTGGCTGCTTTGGTTGCTGTTGTACTCCCTGCCTCTAGACTATTTTTTGGCACATAATGTATCTTTATTGAATTGTGTGTGTGTGTGTGTGTGTGTGTGTGTGTGTGTGTGTGTGTGGTACTAGGTATTCAATCCAGGGGCATTCTACCTCCAAGCTATACCCCCAGCCCTACTTATTTTTTTTTTATTATGAAACAGGGAGTCAATAAGTTGCTAAGGGTCTTCTTAAATTGCTGAAGTTGGCCTCAACTTCAAACCTGCAAATCTCCTGTCTCAAGCCTCCCAGTGACTTGTATTAGAGGCACAGGCCACCACATCAGGCTCTAATACTTCCTTTCCAATATCGGCTTGATAAATATTTTTGACAAGTTAATAAAATAGAGGCTTGTCGTGTATTTATTTCTTACATTTTAGATAGGCTATGTAAGAATGTTCCTCTAAATCATTATTTTCCAGAAGAAATTCTGAACTGAGAAGGAGATACATAGTTGGGGATATTTGGTGCTGCAGGAACCAGAATGGTTTTATGACTTTGGTATTTGCTAATTTTAGAAGCCCATTTCTGTTTGATTTTTCAAAGTTCAATTATCCCAGGTCTTAAATTCAATGAAAATTATAAAATGACACCAATTAGTCAGAAGGTATGAAAAAGACCAATGAATTCTGTGAATTTATTTATGGTAAAATGAAATGCAAAATGATATGAATTTATAACATGATATTTCCAGTATGAGTATCTTAATGGCTCTTTCATTTTTGACATCTTGATATTTCTGAATCAACAATGTAATAAATTTTATTAGGAAATTAGTGCTGGGATTTGGTCCATATCTAGAGAATATTTCTTTTAATTCAAGTCTGTTTCCATTCATTTACTTTGAGGACCCCATCATTAATAGTCTGTTAGTAGCTGCTATATATTAATCTCCAGATTAGTGGAAATAGCAAGTTTGGACATGCACATCCAACACCTAAATAGAGAGAGCAATCATTAGGTAGTTATGGTTCAATTTAAAACTTTGTACATTGAATCTCATTTAATTTACAGGAAAGAGTTGAGAAGTGAGTTATTTCAGTTCATTTTAAACTCAGGTTATGATGCTTCATAGGGAGTTAAACTTAAAATATTTATACAAAAAGAGAACAACACTGAACATTTAGATAAATGCATAATTGTCTTTCAGTGTAGCATCTCTGTTTTTACTAATTTATTATGTTCTTATACCTAGCTGTATGCCCCATTTTATTTACTTAATGGAGTACATTGAAAATAAATGTATACAGTTATAATTTATGTGAATATAAGTTAATAAGAATAATTGCTATATTTTATTGATTTTAATTATTATATAATTATCCATATTTTAAATGTAGTATTAATTAATTCATTTATTTTGAAAGTACATAAAATTCAGTTATCATTATTTTACTTATGAGATTATGACATTTACTATTTTAAACATAAATAATTTAAAATTAATTAGACTTTTTGTATAGTTTAATATCTTTCCAATGTATTTCTTATTATAATTGAGGAAAATCACATATGAATTGCTTTAAAATTAGTTACGTAGCCTAATTTCCTAAAGCAGAGTTGACTAAATAAGGAACTAGCATTTCTAGTTATCAATAAATTATGCTAGACTGTGTAGGAAGTGGATTTCATCTTGCTGTTTTGAGTATCCAAATTTGAACTTAATTTAAAATGCTGGGAATAATTTCCCTAAGTTGTTTCCTATATATCTATGTTTACATATCATACCTCTAAAACCTTTTTATTGATATATATCTACATTGAAAGTATTTTGTGTGTTTTGACAATGTTCAAATATGCAACTACCACCAATATAATTAAGAGACATGTAATTATATACCTGTATCTATTTATACACATGGACACACATATATATTGCATTTTCTATTTTGGCACCTAGTTCTGTGAGTTGTAAACACTGTTACACATTCTGTAATCATCATCACAGTATGATCATAGGATTCTGAACATATCCATCACCCAAATATACTCCTTACTCCTTTATAAGCAAGCCTCCCACACCTGGCCTCTGCCAAACTTTCATTGAGTATTTCCCTGTACTTTTGCAGAGTATCACAACCATGTAGTATGTGGCCTTTTGAGAATTAATTCATTCTTCTACTCTAGCTACTGTATTTGGTAATTTAATAAGTAGTATTTATTTTTATTTGTTTAAATATGCCTATAAAAGTGATTTGTAAGTCAGTCATCTTTTTTAAGCTTTGACTCCATAGTTATGTTTCAGCTGGTATTTGAAGCATTGTGAGTCTGTATTTATGAAATGGAAAATGTTATGTAGTCCATAATATTTCTAATTGTATCTTGTTTGAAAGGAATTAGGATATTTTTCTCCTAAAAACATTAAATATAAGTTGAGTGTTATACTTTTAATTACACATTTGATTAGAGTACTTGGTAGACAATTGGCTGGCCTTATTACCCCTTCAACTGACTCAAAGGGAGGAAGTTTTCCACGTGCTAGTTTGTCTTTTTGATAAGTCATTTGCAACCTGAGGCTTTCTTGGGTCGAATTTCTCGAGAAACATTATAAGACACAGGTGTCTGTTTATTCCTTCCCAGCTTTTATTGTACTGGCAGAGACTGCCCTTTTCCAGATGTCTGTTTTATTTCTTAAGTTCTGGAATCTGTTTAAACTTTAGTGGAATCAGAGATTCAAGTGGAATACACACTTGGCATAGGGGGCATGAAGGTCATTACCACATTCCACAAAATGATTATAGTTCCCCATCAGATACTTCTTCAATCTGCTCCTCTTGCTATCAGAAAAGTCAATATTTGCATTCTGTTGAATATGCATGACCACCAGTGTTTGAAGAAAGGGATACTTGATATATGCACTTCTATGATTATCTTGTTTGCATTCACAAGAAATTATCTGAAAATCCTCTAATGATTCAGAGTTTCTGTAAAGGGTTGTTTCATTATTAGAATTAGTTCTACTGCAACTTTAAATTAAACTGACTTTGCATTTTGAATTCTTAATTTAAATTACCAGAAAAGGAAAAATTAAAGTATCTAAGAAATAGATTCTTTGCTCATAAAATGTTGGATTGCATGTGTAAATAAATTCTCAAAATTTTCATCATATTCTTTATTCATTTAATCTCTAGAGTATATGTATTAAAGGAGTTCATCTTTCTGGGGCTTTCTGATATTGTAGTAGGATTCAACTAGCTTTAAATGAAAATTGTAATATGGCAGTTTTTAACTGATAAGCAATTTCTAAGCTTTACCTTGTATAGAATGTTTTATCTTTAAGGCTGGCTTCTCTTTGAGAAGTATTACTAATTACTATAATTCCTTTAAACAGTTTATTCTTTTGTTGTTTTTTTGTCTGTAGCAGCTTATTTTTTAATTACCAGTCTTCTATTTTCATTTTTTCTATTAACTTAAATACAATAGAGATGTCTTTGTTTGCTTGGCTCTCTGACTTTTCCATGCGAACCTTCATGCTTTGTGGTTTGAAGTATATTAAAAGAAATAAATCTTTCTAATTACTTCTTGAGACAAAACTTCACCTCTTGTACATTCTACTTACCTTTCCTATTTTGCAAAATCAAAGAACATTCTATGGCTTATCTGGTACTAGAGACATGTTTATTTGTCATTCATTTTCTTTATTGTTTTTTTAGTGTTTTATTTTTTTAGTCCAACCAATTATTCTCTCACAATAAAATTCTCTTTGTATCTTCAGTTTGAAATTTTAAACTGAAACAAAATAAAGTTCTTCACCTCTTTTTCACTTTCTACATCTGAAAGATGAAGAAGTTCAACTAGGTGAAATAAGTTATATTAATATTTGGTAGTCTGTGCCTTAGTGAGCTCTCAGCCAAGCTAAGGGTGGCAGCTCTCTAGCTTAGGCCTCATTTTAATTGAAGGTATGCTTAGGTGTGGGTCATGTTATTCATGCAGGTTAGAATTTTTTAGAGCTATTGACTTTGGAATATTACTCGTGATGGTCTGACTTCCTCTATTATGCTTGGTGGCTGGACTTCCTTTTTATATAGTAAATTGTTACTTAAGAGTTATGACCTTCCCTTATAATTGAAAACTTTCTTCTACTTTCTAAAATATTTTCCTTCATCACTTTATCAGGCATTTCTGAAAGTCCACTAAAAGAGATAGATTTATTTGGTTATCATAGTGCTTTAGCTGAAAACAAACCCAAAACAAAACGACTATTCACACAACAATACCTCCATGAGCCATATAGAATAAGATGTCATAAGTAATAAAAAACCGTAATTATTATAAACATCAGATTTCCTCTACATGAAAGCTAATAAATTAACCTTGATAGGCAATATTTGAGGTGTGAAGGTGTTAGATTATGGCAGGAGGGGGAATTTCAGGGAATGTAAACCTGTCATGGAACTGCTGAAGGTCTGGGGAAGAGCACTGGTTTGTGTCAGAATACAGTATGAAAATTACAGAATGGAGTCCTTCCATAATTTATTTTAGTCAGTTTCACAACTTTAGGTTTTCAAATAGCATATTTTTAGAATTTATTTGTCAAAGCCTTTCAATATGTGGCAGTTTTCCCCAAATCGCATGTGTTTAGTAATCTCATCCTTGTCTTCATCAGATATTAGCAAGAACCCCTAACACAAAGAGTGGCATCATTATGTCAATCATGGAGGTATGTGGCCGCCCCTACCCCAGTTTCTGTCTCCAATTCTTTTTTTTTTTTTTTTTTTTGCGGTACCGGGGATTGAACCCACAGGCGTTCTACCTCCGTGCTACACCCCCGGCCCTATTTTTATACTTTATTTTGAAACCGGGTCTCACGAAGTTGCGGAGGGCCTCACTAAGGAGAGGGAGGGAGGGAGAGAGAGAGAGCTGAGGCTGGCAGCGAACCTGGATCCTCTGGTCTCCGCCTCCCAAAGTACTGGGATTACAAGCATGCGCCACCACGCCCGGCTTCTGTCTCCAATTCTTGAGCCCTTCTGTTTTTCAGAAAATTTGGATTCATGAGGTGAATAAAATGGCTTCTACTCTCCATTTAGTTATTTCATTTTAGAAACAATAATTTAAGAACAATGTCCCTGTGTTTGAAATAATTATGAAATCACTCAAATACAAATTTTCATAGTGTATTTATTCTACACATTTGTTTCCATACATTCTTTCACAATTAATTCTTAAACCACTATTTATTTATTGTTTATGACACAGGACATTCTTTAGTGAGTTTGAGATTGCAATTTTCAAGTGTCCCTTTCCCTAACCTCAAACACCTTATATTCTAGGAAAATGAAATGTGCAGAAATAACAGCATGATTTAATTACTTTAGAAACAAAACTCTGTAGGAGCATAGGAGAAACATAGTCATATTTTCCAGGGGAAAACATGAAAAACTTTATAAAGATATGTAGCTTAAGTAAAGTATAACAATTACACATGATTGTGCAAAGTAGCCAGGAAAAAGCATTCAATGAGTGACACTATATCTCAGGAAATGCATACTAGAATAATTCCTGCTTTATACGAACCAGTAAATATCAATCAAAATATTAGATATATATGTATGTATACAAATTTTCATAAATTATCAGTCCCTCAGATAGTTTTAATAAATCATTTAACTTACAAAAAGGAAAGTATAATGTGCCATCAAAAAGTATATGCATATTCAAAATTAGATTCACCTATATACTAAATATTTATTTCAATGACCTTTGAGCCAACTTTATTTCTTAGAAAACTACTTAATGCAGAAAAAAATCATTTATCTCAATATTTGAAATTTTTAATTAACATATAAATATTTTGACATAGAATAATTGGGTAAACCACATTTCTTCTTTAAATAATATAAACTTTTCAAAACAACTGTATCCAATTTTTAAAAGTGATTCACAAACAACATTATTTTAATAGAATATTACTTTTCCAAATAGTGAGATTAAAAAGTATATAAGTATGTCTTTATTTTATTATGAGATAAAAATAAAATCAACTCTGATGGTACTTCGGGCTTGTGTCTTGGTTGGCCTATATAACCAACTTATATGGAGGAAAGGTTTATTTTGTTCACTGTTTTGTAGGTTTCAGGCAATAATGAGTTGGCTGATTGCTTTGGGCCTAGGCTGAGTCAAGGCAGGAGCTTCAAGGGCAGGTGATGTGCTTGTTAGGTGACGTAAGACCTCTCTCTCTAGGCCCCACCTTTCGAAGGTTCTACCAACTTTCGGTAATATCATGGGCTAGAGAAACATTTAACACCTTGATTTTTGGGGACATTACATAACCAAATCATAGCAGCTTCCAAGCAATCTTGAGTAAATATAAACATCACTCATGAAACGTGTGAGAATGAAAGAGAGAGAGAGAGAGAGAGAGAGAGAGAAGAAGGAGGAGGAGGAGGAGGAAGAAGAAGAGGAGTGAGAGGACTCTTCTATTACTAGAGATTTATATTTGGAAGTTCTGAGTGAAGCCAAGGAATCTATATTTCTAACACCTGTGGTGATTCTGATATATAGCCATATTTACAGAAACAACGCCATTATTGTAAACACAATGTAAATATTTTTATCGCATTCTTAGTTGTTAAAAGAAGTATAACTTGATATTATTGGTGTTCCTATAATCCTTTTGAAATGACTGAGACCCTGGGAGTGAAAGTTAATTAAAAATAATGAAATACTTTTATAGTAATCAGACATTAAATTGAGTGGGATTATTTCTTGTGTACTTTTTCATTCCTTATCAAGTTTTCTCTGCAAACAATTGGGGGAGAATAAAACAAATAAATGCTTAACATTTATGTAATACATCCTGATAAACTATTTGCAATATAAATAAAATAAAATAATTATGAAATGTGCAAAAAGATTAAGTGAAATCTAGTGCAGAAAAACTTGAAACCAAAGAAAAAAAAGCAAAGACATATAGCAGATAAACGTGAAACGTGTAATCCTACTTAATTACTAATTGATTTCACTTTACACATTACTAAATCAGAAAAAATGATTCTTATATTTTTGGTTTTTTTCTTGCATTTTTGAATAGATATTTTTAAAAGTCTACACGGAAGCCAAAATTAAAAGAACATTATATATAATATAAAATAAATGTTAAAGCATCTTCACAACAGCCGAAATATTATATTTAGTATTTCTGTTTTAAACTTCATTATGAAAGCATGAAAAGAAATATGTTTATCAGAGAAGAAATAATTTGAAAGATTCAGGGCTTACATATTGTCTTGAATAAAAATAAAAGATAATGAAACAGAGCACTTGTATACAGAATGATTTTGTAGGAAGTTTTCCTTTCTTCTGGATTTATATTTTAAGTAAACAATACAGACAAAATGTTAAAGTAAATGGAACCTTTTATATTAGTTTTCTAAAGGTGAAGTTACATTTGTTTTATCATGTAGTTAACTTGTAAGATTAATGAAAAAGATAATCATGGTGTAGAATTTGCCACCTTTATCTAGAAGAATTTGTTTGGATTGAAAAGAAATGCACTCATATACATTGGGTAATATACATTAGAAAATATTAGAGATGCTATGAACCAAATGTCTGTTAGTAATTTCATTGTGGCTTTAAAAAAAGAGACTTCTCACTACCACCTCAAGCGATTCGAGGAAAGAGGAGCATTTCATGAGTAGGAGCCAAGGGGCTTAGGTTGAGGCATCTATCACTCTGTTCTTTACCACAATTACTTCCACTGCTTAGTTTGCCTAAACTGATCTCTCCTTTTTCTGTTATTTCTCTGATGTCTTACCTGAGTTCATATAATTAATGAGTTCACTACTATCCTAGAGGTAGGCATTCTGTTGAAGAGTAAGATCTATACTTTCCTTTTATTTTTAATATGTTTATATTGGTACATTGTTGGGGCATACATGCACATAGCACTTGGTGAGCTTCCCCCTGGATCCTACCTCACTCCCCTAGTCTTCCCCATACATGAAATTGAGACTGGCATTGAACATTTCATATACATACAGAATGTCATCTGAAGTGTTTCCTTCATCAAGTCTCCTTCACCCTCTCCCTCTACTATACCCTCTCCACTGGTTCCACTGGAGTTCCTCCTCCTTATTTGGAAACCATCTTATATAGTCAATTGTGTAATGTACTATTGGCAGACATGGATTTTCTATAAGGACATAATTTAAAACTTAACAGAGGCCTGATTGAAAACAAAGAAATATAATGATCATGTTTACAAGACCCAGAGAAATGGTAATGTAATTTAATGCAATTTATATAATTTTGTGCTATGTGGTTTAAGAAGTTTGATTTGCATGCCTCAAAGCTATCTTGGTGAAAGACATAATATGGGAAAATATATATTAATAAGATATGTCATATATTTTTGATGTATAAATGAGTATCCTGGGTTCCATTTTAATCAACCTTTTGTCATTTTTATGAAGTTCATATATCTTTAAAACTCTGTAGGAAAAGACACATATTTCACATTAATGATAAAATAGCAAATATGAATTGCAAACAACAGACATAGGCTTTAAAAAACTGTTCTCATATAGTTCAAAGTCACTATTACAGTGGGTTAGCAGGAAATATCATGAGTCATCCTTGGTTTCTCTCAGGAGTCCTAATTCCCATTCCTACCATTAGAGGCACCTAACTTATCTACTTTCAATAGTTTATGTACTTGAAACCAAAAGCCAGGAAGGAAAGGATTTTGCAGAAAAATTTTGATGTTTCCTCTGTCTCTAAATCCATCAGGACAAGTAAGATCTGCTTGCTACCTACTTGAATGGAAGTCATAAAAGATGGAGAAAACAGATTTTGCACATATGTGTCCTTGATATAATCGAAAATTATGGTATCACTTTCTCAGGTATCACTTATAATTGATATGAATGATGGGTGGCCTTTCTCCATGTTGTGAAAACCTTGAATTTTTTTCACCCCATTTTGTTCTAATTTGTCAGTGTGATGCTGTATCCACAAGCATTCTGCAGCTATCATCTAAAAGATTGACCATGTAGCTTAGAGGAAAGAAGATTTATTTTCTTATGGTTTGGGGCTCAGTCCATGTGAGGCAGATCTTAGGGCATGGTGACAGAAAGCAGAGAAAGGGACCACACATGGATTGTGCTCACATTATGGAGGCTGAAAGCAAGAGAGTGAGCCAGGGAAGGAGAAACCATACAGATAATCTCCAAGATCATACCCCCAGGGGCCACCTCCTCCAGCCACACCCAGCTGGCCTACTGGGCACCACTAAGGTAAATCCTTTACAATGGATTTATCCACTTCTTGCATTACAACTCTCATGACTGTTATATCAACTTTGAATATTAATAAATGAGTTCTTTCAGGGATATTTTATATCTAACTATAACATTCCACACCTGGCCCCTAAAGAGCACATGCCCAGCTCAGAATGCCAAATCCTCTGCAAGAGTTCCCATAGTCTTAACAATTCCAGCATTGCTAAAAGGTCCCAAAGTCCAAAGTCTCCTCTGAATATCAAGGTGAACTCTTATGTGCCCCTGTAAAAGACAATGAAGATAAAAATATAAAGCAAGTTACATGCATTCAATATAGTGTCAAGGTATAAACATTAGTATTTGTAAAAGGAGGAACAGAGCCATAGAAAGAAGGGATGGGACCAAAGCAGTGACAAAATCTGGCAGGGCAAGCATCTTTTTTTTTTTTTTTTTGGTATCGGGGATTGAACCCAGAGGCATTCTACCTCCAAGCTACACCCCAAGCCTGACTTTATTTCTTATTTGGAAACAGGGTCTCACTAGGTTGTAAGAGCCTCGCAAAGTTGCTGAGGCTGGCTTTGAACCTACGATCCTCCTGTCTCAGCCTCCCAAGTACTGGGATTACAAGCATGTACCACCATGCCTGACTCAGGGCAAACATCTTGCAGCTCCACTTCTGGCATCCAGGGCACACAGTGATAAGAAGCGATCTCCAAGGATCCTTGGCAGCCCTGCCCTTGTAGCCTGGCTGATTGCAATGGGCAGTTTACTGCCTCTTCCAGCCTGGCTCCATGGCTCACAGCTATCGACCTTTCCTCGCAGTCCTTCCACGTTTCTGGTGTTTGTAAATCTCAGGGGTTTTTCTTGTAACCTTGGCTTCACAAAGTGCCCCATTTGTGCCTGCTTTCAGGGATTCCATCCCTACCACAAATTTCCTGGTTTCCTTTGAAATCTGGGGGGACACTTCGATAGCCTTCTTTTTCTAGCAAAGCCAGCATTATGTGGGTTCCAAGGTGGGCCACCAACAGAAAAGGTAGTCATGCCCTCCTTAATCATTGCTGCTGGGACCTTTTTAATCACAGCCACTGAGCCTGTTCCATACAAGCTGCGACTGGTCCCAAGTCCATCTGGGCCACCCCTGGTCCCAACTCCATCTGTTGTCTCCATCATGGCGACCAATGGCCCTGACTGCATCATGGCCACTGCTTCCTTCTTCCTTTCAACCATCTTACTTCCTTCCATGATGTCATCTCTCTAGGCCGCAGCTTTACACATGCCTTTTGAGCCAAACTGCAAAAGTTTAAAGTCTCTCCGCCTTACTTTCCACTCCCAACATTTATTATACAGTTTGCTGAACGCAGGCATCAATATCCATAATGCAGTTTGGATATTTTGCTGTTTTGGGATTTCCTCTGCCATTTAATCAGCACAACATCTTTAAATTTGGCGTCACCTTTAATCCTGTCACAAAATTTCAGGACATGGGCAAAATGTGAATAAGTATTTTGCCAAAGTGTAACACACATGGCCTCTACTCCATTTCCCTATGGAGTCATCTTTACCCTCCATAATCTCCTGAACACAATCTCTACCATCTGCCTTTCCAGCTACATTCTGGTCCTTCCACTTTCCTCTCACAAACCAGTACTAAAGAGTCACAATCCATATGGTCAGACTTAGATATAGCAGCAATCCCACTCCTGGTATCATTATTTGTATCTGTCAGCATTCTTGAAGCTATAATCTAAAGATTGACCATGTAACTTAGAGGAAAGAAGATTTATTTTCTTATGGTTTCAGGTTCAGTCCATGTGAGGCCAGGGACTGTAGATCTCAGGGCATGGCTACAGAGAGCAGAGAAAGGGAGAGCAGATGGACTGTGCTCACGTCATGGAGGCCAAAAGTAAGAGAGTGAGTCAGGGACAGAGGAAATATATATATATATATAATTTCCAAGGTCTCACCCCCAGGGACCACATCGTCCAGCCACACCCTACTTGACTACTGGGTACCGCCAAGGTAAATCCATTACAATGGATTTATCCATTTCTGGGATTAGAACCCTCATGACTCAATTATATCAACCCAGAATATTAATAAATGAGATATTTAGGGGACGTTTTATGTCTAACTATAACAGATAAATACAAAAAATGGAATGCTCCTCAATTGCCTTGGTTAACTTATCACTCTAATAATACCTTCTCCTCCTTTTCACTCTCTCTTTGGAAGATTTAAATAACAAAGTGTTTGAGTAGTATTTTAACAAGATAACATTTTAAAAGCTTCCATAACTTAGGAAATGCATTTTGTGTTTTGATGGTTAAGTTCATTACATAGTACCATATCTAATGTTATAATACAGTTAATGTACTGTGAGAATTCCCAAACTCTTAGGATTATTAAGTTCAAAAGAATACTACATAGACCTAACAAGTAGTCCATAAATATTTCACAAAATCAATGAGTGAAGAAAATGACAATTTCTTCTATAGCTTTCCTTAATTTATTATCAAAATAGAGTAGAATATATAAACACATAATTGCTGAGCATATAAATGAACACCATAGTTCAATATAACATATGTTGTCACATATTGTTCAAATATTATTCGTGTATTCAAAAACCATATGAGGGAGGTAGTCTTTATCAAATATATGATTTTTCCCTAAACAGAGAAATATGGACAGGAATATATAAAGATGTCAGTTGATTCAGCAAACACACAGGAGTGGGAGACCATACATTTTTTAAATACACCTCTGTTCCCGTTGTCAGCAACTGTGTGCTAACAACAACAACAACAAAAAAAGAAAACAAAACAAAAAAAAACTATACATAGATCATCATCTCAGTTTCCAATTGCTGTGTCTTTTTACCCTTATGACAGAGATTTTTTCAATTTTGGTTTCAAGTTCCTATGAACACTGTTATCAGGAGGAGGGCTCACAGAAGTTCTCAGAAATAAGTCTTAATCCCAAACAAGCAATCAGTTGGGCAAATCCTTCTGTGCAGCTCATTCACAGGAGGTGACCTCCTAACCCTGCTTCTTTTCTTTACTCAGACCAAGTCTCAATTTGTTGTTGTTTCTATAGTCATTTTGAAGGCAGAGATAATACTTGAAAATTACAGCCTACCCTTCAACTAAATTGCCATAGCTCAAATTTGCTCTTTAGTACCCACTAGAGCCAAAACCATCATCAATTAGGCTCTAAAATTCCATGAATCAAGGAGAAATAAATCATAATTAATGAATAGGATTGGTAAAGATTTTATAATACTTAAGCATAATTTATTTAAAAATATTTATAACTGAAGAAAACTAGAATGAAATTTATGGTATCTATAGATTTTTATATAAATTAAGTTCACAATTATATAAATGTACAATTTATTTTACTGTGTGTTAATGCTGTGTTGACTTGTACTTATAAGAATGAGACAAGGTTTTCCTTTCTGTATTCAACTTCATATGAGAAACTGAATGATTTTTAATCTTAAACTTTTTCTATCTCTGGCTGTGAACTTTGAAATACTTTGTAAGTAGGCATTCAACTGTCATTGAGGAAGAGAACCATTATTGTAATGTACATTGTTTTTAAATACTTTTATTAGTGCATTATAGTCTCACAAAACATGTGAAGGAAATATTAACTTTCAAAGCTCATTTTAATGTCCACATTTACAATAAATTGTCCAGAATAAGGGTTATCAAGAAAAAGAGTGTGCTTAATCATCAGAATATCAAGTTGAACTTTAAGTTCGAGCACAAGAGAGGCAAAATCCAAACATGTTTACTAAAAAGTATTTTCAGGATGATATAGTGGTGTGCTGTGAAGTGAAATGCACCCATTTATCATTATGGATAGAAAAGAATTTCAGTAGAATTAGCACTAGGTTAAAAGAGGAAAATGTGGGAGAAATATGGTCAATATACATGTTAAATTTGAAAATGCTAGTGGTATTTTATACTAGCTACCTACACCTCAAGAATTAAACAAGTTAGTCTGTATTAAACAATATCATTAGACTATGAAAGTATTAAATTTTTGATTGCAGAATATCAAAAGGCAAGGATCTTTACTAGATAATCCTTGGGAGTCTTTTCACTATTCTACCTTTTTATTGGAAAGTTAGCATAAATTATAATAGCAAAGTATTTTCATTATCTTTTAATGGATCTAACTTCTGGTATAGAATATGTGCTGTGCATTATAGTGAATTTCAATTGAGGAATCTAGGATTTTCCATCTGTATTTTAGTAAGGAGTGTCACATGTGGTTTAGTTGGTTGTCTTGTCAAATCTTCCTGTGCTGACTTTTGAAAAAATATGTGTCTTAGAACTTTTATAGTGATTTTCAGTGATTTTATATATATTTTTTTATTTTTGCAGAAAAAATCAAAGGACTTATATATGTTAAGTTTTACAAAAATTACTGGAAGTACAACTAATTTACTGTCATTAAATTTCTGTTTCTGATTTTTAGAAAAGAAATTGGTGTCTCTCATAGATAAATTCATAGATTCATAGATCAAGTTAGAAGATAAAAATGCCATTCACTTTCCTGTAATTTCCACAATACAGATGACACCTTAGAGAGAAAAAGACTAAATTAATGATAACCATAGAAGAAGAAGAAGAAGAAGAGGAGGAGGAGGAGGATGAGGAGGAGGAGGAGGAGGATGAGGAGGAGGAGGAGGAGGAAGAGGAAGAAGATGAAAATGTAGAGCAATAGTGCCCATGGGCAAAGAGAGACATAACTGAGAAAAAAAATGAAAGTGAACTGTTATGGTTAGGAATAAGGGAAACAAAAGAGCAGGTGCTCTGTATGGAACTTGTCATTTGTTCTTTGGTTTTAAGCAGCTGCTTCTTTCTCAGAGTTTCTTTTCAAATCCGTCTGTCCCTTGATAATTTATTCTGCTCCTTAAACTATCTCCTTTCTTACTTGCTTGCTTTTGTCTCTCTCTTTCTCTCTTTCTCTCAAATTATTCAAATATATTTCTCTAGAAACTTTTTGTTCTTTGGAGAGAAAAATGCATAATATTGGATTTGCATCAGAGACGTCTGTATAAAATCATGCATTAAATACGTATATACAACTATCAATCTACAGTCTTAAGGGTAGGAATACATTCTAAGGAATACCTTCTCAAATGATTTCGATGTCATGCAGTTATCATGAAGTTTTACACAGAGCCACATGGTACAGATAAATCACTTGGTACATGCACTGATGCAATCCAGAGAGGCCATAAGCATAAGATGTATAAGGCTGCAACAGGCATAACATGACATACTGTTTACAGTAAGCCTTTTTGTAAGCAGAAGGAATACACACTAAAATAATGATGAGTAATATAGTAAATCATAAACTAGTAACATTGAAATTATTATTATCAAGTATTATGTACTGAACATAATTGTATGTGCTATATCACTAGTAAATAGATTTGTTTGCACCATCATCAACCCAGACATGTGAGCTATGTGTTTTTCTATGACTTTTAGACCACTATGAGGTATGAGGTCACTAAGTGATAGAAAATCTTCATATCCCTTATAAATCTTGTGGGACTACTGTGGCATGTATGGTCCATCATTGCCTGAAGCGTCTTTCTCTCATATATATATTTCTCTCATATATCTCTCTCTCATATATATATATGGATTTCTCTCATATTTAGATTTATCCTCCAATAGGACCTATGTTTGGGCAGCAATTAATATGCTGTTATTACAGAAAGTGAAGAAATGGTCAGAGATAATAGCATCATGTCAAGAGAACATAATCACCAGTGTTATGAGTGTTATAGGTAAATCTATAACAGTAGAAAAGGTGGCCTATACTCCTCAAAACTCACACTTAAAGACAGAGATACTATTCTATATAAACTAAGGAATTATAACAGCTAAATGAAATGTGTGAAATTTGATTGGGTTCTAGAATTAGTAAAAAATCTATGATAAACTGGAAAACTTACATTCAAACTATATATTAGGTGATGTTATTACATTAATATTTATATAGTGTTATATTGTTATGTTATTTAGAAGACCATCCTTGTTCTTAGAAGTTCCATCCTAAAATATTTAAGGTCTACAGCTTACTTGCAAATGGTTAGATAGATAGATGGCAGATAGGAAAAACGTGGTAAAATTTAAAACTATTCTTGAACTGTGAATATTAAAATATCATCAGTAATATAATGTAGATCTGGAATGTCCCTCAAAGATCCATTATGTTAAAAACTTAGTTCCCAGAGTGGTGTTATTTGTAGGTGATGGAACCTTTAAGAGGTGGGGCCTAGTGAGAGGTTCTTAGGTCATTCGGTGTGTGCCGATGGAGGGGATAAGGGATCTCCCAACCCTTTCCTCTCTGTCTTTTACATGTGGACACGAGGTGTATGAACCTCTGCCAACATGTGCTCCTGCCATAATAACCAAAGCAATGGGGCCAATGTAGCATTGAATTCAAAACTGTAAGCCAAAATAAATCTTTCCTCTTTTTAAGTTGATACATCACAAGTATTTGTTATGGTAACAGAAAGCTAGCACAAAGAGTAACACATTATTTTTCATATAAAAATAAAGCATAACAATCAGCTTAATGGGAATACTTAGATAATAGTAAAAGTATCTCTGAATAGCTTTAAGTGATTTTAAGTGATGAATAAAACAGTTTTTTATTAAAGATTATATTATTTTAGAAAATGTTAGCATTTTACAATCAATAAATTCACCAGATAGTGATAGAGTATATGCACATAAATATTCTTATTTACTTAAATGAGATATATATAATATGTTAGGTCTAGAAAATTATTATGGCTTGTATATCATTACTGCAAACACTTACAGGCTTATTTTGAATGGCTGTTATACATAAACTACATTAACTAGGTACAGTAGTTGACCCCTGAATGTTTACATTTAAATGAAGGTTGAAAGGTCAATACTATTAGTATCATTTTGATACTGCTAGGACAACGACATGGGTGCTAAATGGATTCTGAATTGATAAAGATAGCTTTCAGATTTTATTCAGCAATTCCTTGTGAAAATATGAACTGCAGAAGCATTATATATTCTAAATACCTGAATTGACATACAGATTAATATAGAATATTGTATCAATAGAACCTTCCTTCTGGTCAGTTCAATTGTGCTTTGGTGAACTATGGCTTATTATAAAGAGATAGTAGGTTCAGTTCTAACTGGATTAGTAGTACTCCAATTTCCTGTTCTCAATCCAACCATGGGCTTGAAATAATTTA
Source organism: Glis glis (assembly GCA_004027185.1). Classification (NCBI taxonomy): domain Eukaryota; kingdom Metazoa; phylum Chordata; class Mammalia; order Rodentia; family Gliridae; genus Glis; species Glis glis. The sequence continues at coordinate 39,547 of PVJS01001513.1, forward strand.
ATGAAACTAATCATTTTCAGTTATAATTTTTATTAAAATAATTTTATTTTTAAAAATTATGGTAAAATAAACAATATAAAATTAACCATTTATGCTATTTTAGTGTAGAATTGCATTGTTTTGATTATATTCATCATTATTCTTTTCTAAAGTTTTCAAGCATACTATGTGATTTTTTTCACTAATCAATTATAAAATTTTGATCACACATATCCCATTGTACTGTAATATTATTTCTTTTCAGCTTCTAATAGTAGTATGCCATGAAGTGTCTGTATCATATCAAAGAATTTTCTTCCCATTACTTTATATTACTTTATATTCACTTAGAAAAAGTGAATAAAATGAAGATAGCCATGATAGTAACTATGGAAAATGGCAAAGGTGGTGTCCATTTTCAAGGAAAATTTGGTATCTTGATAGTAATAAAGTTTGAATTATGGAAAATTTGTCCTGGCTGGAGTTGTAACTCTCACATATCTGGAAGACTTTCCTCTTCTGTTCTGTAGCTTCCCACGGGTTGGCTAGACTCCTACAATTTTAAAATCTAATTGTACCTGAAAGTCACCTGAGAAACATTAAACAACTACTCATGTCTAAGGCCCAACTAAGAAATTTTGATGTTTATTAATTGAAAGGAACAGATTATTCCATTCTTCCCTTACTAGTCCTTCTGCATACTTTCAATTAATTACTCATAAACAATGGTCCTCCAGGAGAAGTCTTTATAATTTGATGTTGTGAAAAAAAAAAAGCAAGAAATAGCAGTAGAAATTCCCCTTTTCCAAATTCTACCATCTTTATTTTCTCCTTGAAATGAATATGAATGGAGATGAGATTCTGGAAAGCAATCATTAAGTGACTTTGACTTGCTTCCTACCTTGATTAGACATTTCCATGGTTGAAGTGGGGTCTCAATGTAGCACACCCAGCTAAGATTTCTCCACACTATTGTTAATCAGAATTGTAGGGTCTGTCATCAGTGGTCTAACTTACCTAACATTACCACAAGTGGGAACACTTCTTATTGAATTGTATTACATTTTTAAACACATTTTTGGAACATTTTCTAACACCTTGCAATTGGTATAAAACTAAGTGTTTTTTTTCCACACATTAACTTATTTATCTTTATACCCTTAGGGGATATAGATAAATGCAACATAAATCACTAGTTATATCACTATTGAAGGATTTCTCACTGCTAATGAAGAAACTGAAGCACAGTTTTGTTCATTTCAATTTTCAGGAATGGTGGTGCACACCTGCAATCTCAGTATTTGAGAGGCTGAGACAGGAGGATCACAGGTTTGAGGCCAGCCTCAGAAACTTAGCTAGACCCTGTTTCAAAATGAAAAATTAAAAAGGACTGGGGATGTAGTTTGGAGGTAGAATGCCCCTGGGTTCAGCCCCTAGTAATGAAGAAAAGAAAATAAAAGAAGAAAAGAAAAGAAAAAAAAGAAAAGAAAAGGCAAGAAAAGGCAAAAAAGCAGTCCCTTAAAATCAATGAAAAGCCATTCAGAGAATTTTTTAAGCAATACAAGTAGTTGGAAAGAGAGAGAGAGAATGAGAATGAGTTTTGAATGAATGTGACTGAATTGAATGATTTATATGGTACTAGAGGAGATGTTATTAAGAACAATAGTTCATGTGAGAGTGATAATGATTGCATTATCAATTTCTAGTAATGAATTTCCACATATCTAGGCTCTTAAAAATAATCACAATTATATATTACAGATTCTGTGAGTCAAAAGATAGGCAATGCTTAACTAGTCTTTCTGATTCAAATGTCTCACACATAATATGTCAACCATGAAGGTTGTCTACCTGATCCAACCACATGCTCACTTGGGTCTTGACAGAGTTTCTTGATGGCTCTGAGGTATGTTTCACTGAAGGCCTTCATTCCTTGTGGCTTTTGACCAGAAGTTACCTTCGGGCCCCTTCTGCATGAACTCTCCATACATCAGCTCATGATATGGGAGCTTGTCTCAGCAAAGCCAGCAAGAGGAAAAGTCTTCTGGAAAGACACATGTCAGAATATGGTGATTTGCTATTACTCTTTCTATATTCTGTTGTTAAGAAGCAAGTCAGAGTTTCCTTCCAGAGTCGAGTAGGTGGGTTGGGAGAATTAGGCAATTGAGTGAATTCCAGAATGCAGAGGTCAGTGAAGACCATCTTAGAATCCGTGCACCATTGCAGCTTTTATTTGGTAGAGTTATTGATGATTTGAAGAAATACATGGATTTTTGAAATAATTAGAAAGTATCAACTTGGCAATGGATAAGGTAAGAGTGGGGAAATGATTTCCAGAATATTCAACAATCAATAGGAATAAAGATGTTAATATTTACCGACATGAAATCAATATTTGCTTGTATTATTGTTCATTGGGAATTGGGGGAGGCATGCTAGAATTAATGTGTCACTACAGCTTATAACTAGAGTCATTTTCATTGTTTATGTTAGCTAATAGAATCAATTAATGTACTTTGTGTTCTGAAATTTAAACTCAGGAAATTTATAGTTTCAAAGAGGAAACCAATATTATTTATTTAATATTTTCCCTAGGAAAATTGAGGAAATTGCAATTCATATTCCATATTTCTGACTATCTCACAGTAGTAATGCCTTGCAATAGTTCTACTTCTTCAGGGAAGAGAACGTCACATATTAGTATGGATTTTGGGGGTTTGTTAGTGGGAGGAGTTTTGAGTATAATTCATAAATCCTACAATTATGTGAAATGCATTTGAATCTTTAAAGAAAATCCTGAAAGCAGTATAATATGGGATTTGTAAAATTCATTTTATGACACTTTTAAGTCAAACTATATAAAATTGCTGATGTTTCAGTTTGTAACCTATTAAAAAGGGCAGTTTCATGTGATTTGATGTGATGCTGTACTACTAGAGGTGACTCATGAGAACTTGTGTACATCTATCTCATGAAATCTCACCTGAACCATTTTATATAAATGAAATATTAAAAAATGCATAGGCATTGAATATTTACTATGACTTTTATGATAGTAACTGACATATACATTAATAGGAAATAATTATTGTGTCCTAATAAAATAATCCATAGACTCAGATGGAAAAGTCACTTCATAATGATAAGCCTGCTCTCCTTTTATGTAATTAGATCCCTGACAGAGTGTACACAAATGAAATAGAATTCATAGTAGGTATTACTTCTAATTTCTGCATGATTCACTTGGATTTCATTGTTCAAATATTACTGATACAGTCACAGTTGCTCAGAATACAAATTAATTTCTAGCAGCCTATTGAAATCATATTATTCTTTTTATACTTCAGAGACTATATTCTGCATAATTGTATACTTTGCCATGGGGATTTTATTTCTAATCTTCTGTTTTTTAATGGCCTTTTTCTTAAAGTAGGATTAAACTTTTACACATTTTTAATAATTTTCTGCTCAAATATTTTAGTTCAAGAGAGTTTTTCTGCAGGATGAAAAATTCTTTTTTCTACTACACAGAAGCCTTCTCCATAAGCAATATTTGATTTTTTTCTCATAGTTCAATCTGGACACTAAATTCCTGAAAACATAATTTTAAGTGAAGTAAGCCCTTTTAAAAATTGATTTCTTCAAGAAGAAGTAATATGCCCTAATCACACCTCAATATTGCATTTCAAAATTTATTTATTTTTTATGTTCATTTATTGGTACATTGTAATTATACATTTTGATATATGTCAGGGTATCAACATCATACATGCACACATTGCTCATTTAGACCTCCCTTCAATCCCACCCTATTCCCTCCCTCTTCTCTCCCTTTCATGCTCCGGATAGTGATTGAGTCTTACAAGTTTGTGTATGTACATCACGTACTATAGTGTGTTTCCCTCCATCCCCCTTCCCAACTTTCTCAGGTCACTTTCTTTGTCCATCTAAAGATTTCTTCTTCTTTCCTCCTAAGTCTCTTCTAAATCCCATTCTATCTAGCTCCCACAGATTAGGGGGGCATCCGACTTTTTACTCTTAGTGACTTACTAAAATCACTTAGCATAATGTTCTCTAGTTCTCTCCATTTCCCTGTTCCTGTTTTTCAAGGGCTTTGAGGTGTGTCATTAGGTTATTTATTTGGTGATTTTCTGTTCTTATGTGGGCACTCAGTGCTATGAATTTTCCTCTTAATACTGCCTTCAGGGTGTCCCAGAGATTTTGATATGTTGTGTCTCTGTTTTCATTTGTTTCTAGGAATTTCTTAATTTCTCCCCTTATTTCTTCTTTTACCCATTCCTCATGCAGCAGTGTGGTATTCAGTCTCCACGTGTTTATGACGTTTCTCTGGGTCTTCTTGTAGATGACTTCTAGTTTCATTCCATTATGGTCTGAAAAGATGCAGGGGATTATGTCACATTTTTTGAACTTGCGAGTCCTCACTTTGTGGCCTAGAATATGGTCTATCTTAGAGAAAGTTCCATGAGCAGCTAAAAAAAATGTGAATTCAGCTGTAGTTGGGTGGAATATTCTGTATGTGTTTACTAGGTCCATTTGGTTTATGGTGTTCCTTAGGTCTGAGGCATCTTTACTGACCTTTTGTCTTGAAGATCGATCTAGTGGTGTGAGAGGTATGTTGAAGTCTCCAAATATTATTGTATTGAGATCTATGTGTGATTTAATGTCATGAAGGGTTTCTCTTATGAAAATGACTGCACCTATATTTGGGGCATAAATATTGGTTATTGTTATATCCTCTTGCTGGATTGTTCCTTTTACCAGTAAGAAATGACCTTCTTTGTCTCTTCTGATAAGTTTAGGTTTGAAGTCTAATTTGTCTGACATCTACTCCTGCTTGTTTTCAAGTTCCATTAGTGTGGATTACCTTGCTCCATCCCTTCACCTTTAGTTTGTGCGCATCTTTACTTGTAAGGTGTGTTTCTTGCAGGCAGCATATAGATGGATTGTGATTTTTAATCCATTTTGCCACCATATGTCTTTTGATTGGGGAGTTGAGGCCATTTATATTCAGCGTGATTATTGAGAGATGGGTTTTCATTCCTAACGTTTTGAGATTTAATTTCTGTTTGAGGTAGTGTTTGTTATTTGCCTAGTTGTTTGTTTGATGGAAATCACTGTTTCTCTGGTTCTGGCATTACCTTATTTTTTCTTCTTTGTAATTAATCTCTTTGAGCATTTTCTCTAGTGTTGGTTTGGAAGACATAAAGTCTTTCAGCTTCTGTTTGTCATGGAAGGTTTTTATTTCTCCATCAAATTTGATAGATATCTTTGCTGGGTAGAGAAATCTTGGTTGGAGGTTGTTTTCTTTCAGAGTTTGGAATATGTCGCTCCAGGCCTTCCTAGATTTCATGACTTGATTTGGAAGGTTGGGAGTGATTCTTATTGTTTTGCCTCTGAATGTTACTTGCTCTTTTGCTTTTGCTGCCTTTAAGATTCTCTCCTTGGCCCCTACATTGGTCAACTTGATTATTATGTGGCATGGTGAGCCTCTTCTCTGATCCTGTCTGTAGGGGGTCCTATATGTTTCCTGTACATGTGTATCGACCTCTCTTTCTATGTTTGGAAATTTTTTTAATATTACTTCTCTGAATAGGTTATTGATTCCTTTAGTTTCAGTTTATAATCCTCTTCTATGCCTATTATTCTTATGTTTGCTCTTTTAAGACTGGCTGAGATCTCTTCAGTGTCGAATTCATGCTGTCAAATTGTGTTTTCTAATTTATATACTATGTGTTCATTTTTGGAGAGGTCATCTTCTAAGAGTAAGATTCTGTTTCCCATGTGGTCTAGTCTATTGTTGATGGTCTGTATTGATGCCTTCATTTCAATTATTGCATCCTTCACTTCCTTCAGAGCTTCTTTTTGATTCCTGCTTATTTGCTCCTCATTTCTATCAGGCTCTCTCTGAATTCTTTTCAGAAATTCTGTATCATTTCCTCTATTGAAGTTCTGAATTGTCCTTCTGGCAATCTTTGCACTTCTGAGTTGGCGGGTTCTGTTGTTCTGGGATTGTGGGGGCTCATTGTTTTTTTGCTATCCTTCCTTTTCATGGTTTCAGGTTTCTTATGTTTATACATTTGTTGCTTTTGGTAGCTCTTCCTTTCTCACTCTGTAGGTATCCTATGTCAAATCCCTCTCCCTTTATATTTTCTTATCCTGGGGGTAGATAGTTGCTACTAGGTGAGCCTTAAAGGTGAGTGGCCTTTACTGAGTGGTTATTCTCACTTGCTCAGTATAATGTCCATTTGCAGGCCCAGTTTTTGGTCTCCTTCAGTGATTGGAACCCTTGCCTGGTACCTCTCACTACCTGTGCATGGGACCAGTGCCACTATAGTCCCTCCCTCTGTAAGCGTGGGTCTCCGTGGTCTTCACTTGGGCTGTCCCTATGTCTCTCTCTGTCTACACCTATGGTAGGAGTCACCAGCAGGGGGCCCCAGGCTTGTGTCTCTCTTTGCCTACAGAAGCAGTGGTTGTCACTTTGCCCCAATTCTGTGTAAACACGGAACTCCACATTTTCCACTGGGAGGGCTGGTTTGGTCCAATTTTCCCCAGGTATCACAGCTGTATGTCCTGTGGCTATCTCCAGGGACTCTATAAGGGTCCTGAAACCCCCGGGTTGAAAGTCTGTCCACCCAAATGTCACCAGGGATTGTCTGCTTATCCACACGTCTACCACGTCCCACAGCAGACCCTACTCCTGCCTCCACCGGGGCAATCTGCACAGTCTCAGACTCCACGAGTCCCTGTGGCCACGCTGGGTGATCTCCCCCGGGGCTGCTCATTCACTTATGGTCTTGTTGAGTGCTGCTCTTAATCTCTGGGGTGGATGGGTTCCGCCACTGCCGCAGGTTCTGGTCAGGCCTCCGGGTCCTGGGGACTCTGTCAAGTATGGATCGAACTGCTGCTTGCTTTTGTCGCTGATGTTCTGCAGTGCTGGTTTTAGAAGAGCTCCCTGTCTTCTTTGTTGGTGGCCTGCAGAAGCTGCACTGCCGGTTGCTGTCAGTGCGGTTTGACCAAGATGGTGCCGCTGCTGCTTCTGCCTACACAGAAGTTTGGGTCTGAGTCGCGCGTGTAGCGAGTCACTGCTCGCCTTCACTGCTGCTGTTCTGCAGCTGCTTGATTCACAACAGGGCACTGGCATCTCTGTTGGTCTTGTATGGAAGCCACAATGCTGATAGCCGCCAGTAAAGTCCTGCCAAGATGGCGCTGCTGCCGCCGCTGTAGCTGCCAACGTTTGGTGTCTTGAGTGTGGGGCGAGCCGCTGCTTGCTTTCGTCTCTGCTGATCTGCAGTTACTGAACTTACATCAGGTCTATGGCTTCTCTGCCAGCGGTGTGTGGAAGCCGCAATGCTGGTAGAGGCCGGTGCAGTCCAGACAAGATGGCGCCTCCGCCGTCCCTTAGGTAAGGTGCTTGGAGCTTTTTACTTTCCTCTGTTTTGTCTTCTGGCTTTGATACTGTCACATTTCAAACTTTTCATTGTTTACTTCAAGTTTGTGTTGCCTTTCTTCTGTGGAGAGGTTGCTTTCCCCCATTTCAAACTTTAGTGTAGCTCATAAATCTGTATTCATCCTTGTCGCTCTTTATCCTCTAGACCTAAACTAGTTAGACTTAAGATGTTTTTATACTACAGTGGGTCCCTTCAAATCCTGGAAAATATTATTTCTGATATATTTAAGATAAGCTTGCTAAATGTAGCATACATTCTGTGATTTTAACTCTTCAGTGTTTTTCAAACTTCTGTATTATTCCTACTACCATGATCTTGCTTCATATTCTCATTATCTCCTGCTGGACTCTTTTAATAGTGCAAACCAGGCTTTGTCTTTACTCATTTCCCCTGTAAAACATCTACACTATTGCATGGATTCTTAAACAAACAATGCAAATTTCATCATCTCCCTCAATGAGGAACTCAGTCTAAGCCTCACCAATTCCAGATTTAAAATTTTAGCCTAGAGCAAGAGAATTGGTTCCCAACAATCTCATCAGCTCATAGTTTCTTGGCCCTTGTATTGAATCCTGCACTAAAACAATAATAATAATAAATAATTTTATTTTTTTTTCAAATATACAACATATCCTTTATCTCTGTTAATCCTCCTTCATTTCCTCTATATTATTGTGGCCATCCATTCCTTATTCATTTTTTCATTTTTTTAAGATTGGTGTTTTTAATCAGTTCCTTAAAAAAATATGTCCTTACTCATCCTGAAACTTTCCTACAGCATCTTATAATAAATTCTAGCAGGAACTATCTTTCTTAGGTACATAGGAAACACAAGTATATCATACAATCCACTGTATCTTGGATTCAATAAAATATATGGATATATTATTTTAGTATTTTTTTTGCGGTACCAGGGATTGAACCCAGGGGCATTCTACCTCTGCGCTACACCCCCGGCCCTATTTTTTTATACTTTATTTTGATACCGGGTCTCAAGAAGTTGTGGAAGGCCTCACTAAGTAGAGAGAGAGAGAGAGAGAGAGAGACAAGGAGAGAGAGAGAGAGAGAGAGCTGAGTCTGCCTGTGAACCCAGATCCTCCGGTCTCCGCCCCCAAAGTATTGGGATCACAAGCATGCGCCACCATGCCCAGCTATTTTAGTATTTTGAGCAATATTTTGTATCACTGTATTTTTCTTCCCTCAAGCCTAACTTGCCATTTAGTGGGAAGTTTAATAATCAGATTTCTTAAAAAATGAAATACCTAAATTGGCATTCTGATCACTATGTTTTTATCAACAAATTCTACTAATCCTTCTACATTTAATTATTTTACATGGATCTATGGATGATTTCTGTCTTCACTTATATAGTCTGAGATTTTACTTTTGATTTCTTTAAAATGTTGAAAATATTGATCAGGTTTTATTGGTTACTCTTTTATTGTTTGTTTCTTTGGGGATGGTAATCTATTGTTTTTGTTCTCTTCTTTGCCCTTTTGAACACCCTGTCCTACAAACTACAAGCATAATTTTAGTTACCATTAATTCTAAATTCCAATTGGTTGACTCAGCAGTACTCTAAGGAAAGCTTTGACTATAAGAGAAAAGGTGTTTAGGTGATGTGCTGATCATTTTCTCAAATTTCATTGTATTGCTTCATGAACATATTTAGGTCAAGTTCTTCCTCTTTCATGTCTTTGATCATTTTTTTATTGTGTGGTGACTGTTGTCTTGAAATATTTCTTTTCTGTATACATAGCTTTTTTATTTATTAGAGTACGAGTTTCTTAAGATTATTGACCGGAAAGTTTAATTACATATCATCTACACTTATGGCTCTAGTCCATGTCTCCCTGTGATAAATATGGCTCAAATACAATATTTCTTATAAAATGTATACTTTTCAAAATAAAAGCAAAATGAAGGCTATTTGGTCATTTTTGACCCTGTGTTACATTTTTTAAATTACAAAATGAATAGCAGCTGTTTATATACTATGCATTTCTAATACATAGATTTAATTGGGATATTATAAAAAAATGCCATAAACTTAGTAGCTTATAAATAAGAAATATTAAGCCAGATGTGGTTGCCCACACTTGTAATCCCAGTACTTGGGAGGCTGAGACAGGAGGATCGTAGGTTCTTTGTAGCCAGCCTCAGCTACTTAGTGAGGCCCTCCACAGCTTAGTGAGACCCTGTTTCAAAATAAAGAATAAAAAATAGGGCTAGGAGTGTAGCCCGGAGAATGCCCCTGGCTTCAATCCCTAGTACTGCAAAAAAAAAAAGAAAGAAAAAGAAATATTTATTTCTCATAGCTCTGGATTCTGGGAAGTACGTGACGCAGTTGCTGACAGATTTTGAGTCTGGCGAGGGCCCACTTTCTGATTGGTAAGTGGGGCCTACTCTGTGTCCACCTGTGTGGAAAGGGCAAGGTAGCTCTGAGGCCTTGTTTTATAAGGGCATTGAAGCCAGTCCTGAGAACTCTGTCCTCATGACCCAATTGGCTACCGAAGGTGATTAGGTTTCATCACATGAATTTGGAGGTGGCACAAACATCCAGGTGATAGTAATAGATAATAAATTGTATTATAACATTGAGTATCCTGGAAAACTGGTTTTAGTATAACCAGAAATAAATATGCTATTTCCATCATTTGGGTGGACAAAATAAATTGAGAGATGTAGTGAAAGGAAACAGTGAAGAGCATAAAAAGTACATATTCAGCTTAATTATCCATAGTTACGAGTTTGTATGGCAGAATGGATGAACTGATACATGCACTCTACCAAAGTTACTATGGAGTATTTTTTCCACTTAAAGGTATGGCCTATACTCCTCCAAAGTAAAGACCCCCAGAATATACAGAGTAGCACAATCAATGTGGCAGAAAGATTAACAGCTACATATAAGCTCATTACACCTGAAAATCACTCTTAAAGAGGAAAAGGCCTTGAGGTCCTATGTGCAAATGCATGTGTGTACATTATGGTTGGTAGTAGAAAGATTGGTAATCATCTTTTCTTATTTAAAATCTTTTATGAAAACAGGAATTTTCCTCTCTTTTAATGTCTACGGATTAATAATTAGAGGCTAAAGCTAATATATTAAGCTCTAGGAAGCCAAATATTAGCTTTGAATAATAGAGGTGATTCAGACAGCCTTGGCAGGCAGTGTGTGGTGTCGCTTGTCACAACAGGTGTTCAAATATAGATGGAATGATTGCTTGTCTAGAATGCTATTGAGGAGATTAAGATATCAAATGAATACTGTCTTTAGAATTCCTCTAGGGTCCCTTCTAAACCCCAGATGGCTTAATATATTTAAAATATCTTCTTCACAAATGGCCATCTAAATATGAAGTGGAGGATTTCTGTCCTGTATTTCTTCTACATGAAAATTAACATTTCATATTTCTTCATATAGGTATGGGCAATACTGAAAATATAAAATAATGTGCTTGTTTCCCTTTCATCTCCATAGGTTTCAATCTCTTTTATTGATATATCACTTATCTCAATGATGAGGATGACACTCTTTTCAAAGAGATTATGTTTACATGGTAAACATGAATTTAATTTTACTTAACTAATATTTTACTTAACTAATTGAAGGCATATTTCTTGCACAACCAATATTTTCTAACATTATTTCGCCAAACACTTAACTTTAGTGTATAACATTTAACTTTCAGAACAATAGATTTTACATACAGAAAGCATAATAAATTAGTAGCCACAGTTGCATTCCTAATTGGAGAAGAATCAGGGTATTTACCAAAATCAGAAATATACCTGTTATGTTTTGAGTTTAGAATGTCCAAAAGCTCATTCATTGACAGCATGGCCCCATTGTAGGTTCAGAGTTGGGGCATGGCTAGAGGAGATAGATTACTGGGGGAATGGTCTTATAGGTTATAGGTTTGTTCCTAGTCTCTTCCTCTTGCTCTCTATGCTTCAGGAAGTCATAATGTGAGGTTGGCGTTTCTGCACCTCACACCCTTTTGCCACAGTTCTGGCCAACAATGGACTCTGAAACAGTGAGCCCCAATAAACCTTTCTTTCTCCAAGTTGTGCCTGTCAGGTATTTCTGTCACAGCAATTATATAAAAAATGACTGAAACAATACCAAAGTCCTTGTCTCCAACAACTATAGTATATATAAAACAAACAAAAAGAAATAAGCATTTATTTTTTACTTAACCCTCTATAAGCACAGAAAATATTAAAAGTAAACTCTTCCTTAGGTGAAATTGTGTAGTTTATTTTCATCATGAAATGTTCCTGTGATTATGATTTGTCCAGAAGATGTATTAAAATATTTCCTTTAATATGAATGCTTGAGATTCCCTAATCATCACTTTTAATTGCCATTTTTAGATTAAAAATAGAAAAGTTAAGTTTTTTTTTCCCAAATAGACACAAGTTAGAACCAACCTCCTCCAATAATTATTTTAAAAAGGAAAAAGCAACTTATTCTACATTGAACTATGACTCCAAATTAATAGTTTCAAAAGATGTTTTCTCTTAATTTTTAAACTCTCTTCAATATAATAAAGTCACCATAATTTTAGTATATTCATGTTTACATCACTTAGGAAATCAAAAACTTACAATGCTGTTTATATTTAAATATTTTCTTTTTTATACTTTTATTGGTACATTGTAATTATAATCATAATAAGATTCAAAGTGATAACAAACATACATGCACCCAGCATTTGGTGTGTTTCCCTTTCCATTATACACCACTACCCTCCTCCTTCCTCATACTTCTTATTCTTTTTTTTCTTACATCTTGGCACCATTTGTTTTTTAACATTCTTCTTTCTAAGAATTCGTTTTCCCCCTTTCCTTCCCTTTATTACTGCCTTTTACATTTATTTTTCCATTTCCTTGTGTTTATCTTTATTCTCTTTCGTATCCTATGTTTTCCTTTTGTTTTGTTTTTGCTGAGGACACTTGGTTTTGTTGGGAGTATAGGGAGACAGGCAACATTCTTGTCTCCTGTTCAATAAACTTTTAAAACAAGTCAAAAGGAACTCCATAATGTGGAACTTCTCAACAATACACCACAGGAATGTGCTGAACTTCCTTCAACAGCTGTGACTCTAACCTGAACAATTTTCACATAGATATAACTAGGTGACTAAAGTAAAACTAAAACCTTTTCACCAAATTCCTGTATTCGAGCAATGCTATGACATTGTATGCCTGTGGAACAAAATTTTGGTGTGTGAAATATAAAAATCATTCATTAAATTAGTCAACATTTTATGAAATTTTAATTTATAACAATTATAAATGTAGAATGATTGCCTAAACCAGTGACTTTAGATTAAAAGTAGGTATATTTAGAAATTTGAAGATTGAAATAAAAGTCAAGAAGTTTGCCTATAAAATAATTTTTCTTCTTTTTCATTACATAATTTTAGTACACACAAGAAGAGTTATCAAGGGAGGCTGAGACTGGAGGATTGCAGGTTCAAGACAGGCTCAGCAATTGAGTGAGGCTCTGAGCAACCTAGTGAGACCCTATCTCCAAGTAAGAAATAAAATCGGTCTGGGGATGTAGCTTAGAGGTAGAATGCCTCTGGGTTCAATTCCCACTAACACACACACACACACACACACACACACACACACAAGAGTTCTCAAGATGTATGATTACAATGCACCAATAAATAACTTAATTAATTAAAAAATTAAACTCACAATAATCCAGCTCTATAAAAATAGCTATAGGCCTCTTAAAAAAAAAAAACCAAACCAGAGCAACAACCAAAAATCTCGCTTAAAAAAAAAAGAATTATCAGGTAATTCAGAAATAAGTCAAAAGGGGGAGTCCCAGAACACACTCTGTTCTATTGTGTTTGAATGACATTCTTGAATCTTAGAGAGCAGTTTCCAATTGGTCAACAGAGATATTTTGAATTCATGAGGTTTAGCTGGTATTCCCCCAGTTCATGATTCTGTATGCAGAGTAGAAGTCTAGAGGGAAAGAAAAAAAGTGAGTATACTATTATATTATTATGTAGAGAGGTTTAATAAGTTTGCTGCTAAGTCCATATTATATAAAGTATTTCTATTGAAATAGCTAGATTGGTCATTAGTCTGAATTAAAGTATTGTTTTAGAAAGATGTAATTGAGATGCCCAAATACCATCATGAAGACAAGATGGATGAAAAACAGAAATTGATTTTTTCACAGTTCTGGAGGCCATGAGTTGGAGTAAAGGTATTGGCAAGGTTGGTTCATTTTGGGGGATGTGGGAAGGATGTTTCAGGGTCCACTCAGCTTATAGGCAATCATCATCTCCATGTGTCTTCATATTGTCTTTTCTGCCCTTCATTGTGTTCATGAGGACATACAAAGAAATTGCACTGGGGCCCTATTGGATTAGGTGATTTCATTTAAACTTAATCACCCCTGCAAAGACCCATCTCCAAATCCAGGCCCATTCTGGAAAAGGTGGGGGTGGGGGTGAGGTAGTACTTCATCATATGAATCTATAGGAGATACAACTAGCCAATAATTTTTTTAGAAATTCCTTTATGTGTCTACAAAAATATCTCTGAAGATTTCCTGAATAACTTATTTAGTGTTTCTTTTATACTCAGTTGCATAAAGTGTGGGATTTAGTAAAACCTAGAAAGGATAGCTACCAATCAATTACCATCCACATGTGAAGACAAATCCCATTCAGTCTTCCTACACATCACATAGTTTTATAATAATAAATATTAAAGGAATAAAAATTACATCAAAGGAAAATAGGGGACACAGATTAATAGTCATCCTTTCTCTAGTCCAAAAAATCTCATTTACTATTCCAAGGTGAAGATAACAAAACTCTTTCAACCTCTTATGAGCTTATACCAAAATGGGACTGTTAAATAAGACATATAAGTGTTCTAAATATTCTCTAGTCCTCGGGATTCAGGGCACTTGCAAAAAATGTACAGAGGGTAGTCATGTGCCTGAGATTCTGAAAATAATTCTGAAAGGGACCATGGATGTTGAATGAAAGTTAAAGTCAAGTAGTAAGGAGAGTGGGACCACAAGAGATAAAAAGGATATTTACAAAGATATAAAAAAGTAATATTCCCATGAATAAACATGTTTTAGAAAATTTTTCAAAACAATTAATATATGCTTACTAATACTCAGTTCTTTTTTAGGTGTATTAAGAAATCTTAATAGTTGTATATAAATTCTGAGTGTTTTCTTTTTGATTAGGTGAGCATTATCTTACTCTAGAATAAAATGAGGCAATGGAATGATACACCAATAATTAAGAAGGGTTTCACTTGGGATTCAGGAAAATATTCTAAGGAGTATTTTCTAAGGAATATCGTGACCATATGTGTTATAAAATTAGGAAGGATTTTATTACAAAATGTAACTGTTACAAATAGAAGCCAAAAATCATGCTTCACAAATTTCTATTACTATCCTGCTGTGTCCTAGAAGGCAAACACGGGAAGTTATTAATATTTATAGACTAAGAATGAAGCAAACATTATAAATTAAATATTACCTGTTTTCATAGAAGAACCCAGCAAACTGACCAAAAATCTGACAGATGATTTCTTGTGCTAACAAAAGGAAAAGCTAAAGGGAATGTTTTCAAATGGTTAACCTTTGATGTTATTAAACTAACATTTTACTACATGCAAGATCCTGAGATTTCCTGAGGTAAATAATAAGCAACAACTCCCTAGTATTTTAGCTGAAACTTTGTTTCCATCTACATAAGGTAGCGTTATTGCAGTATGATATCGTAACAATCTACATGCAATTTTTAAACCATGTTTAAGGAGCTGCTGCAAAGCTCTGTAGAATCTAATGGAGAATTTGACAAATTGATTGTTAATTAAATAATCAAAAACCAATCCCAGTGAGCTGAAGTGTGAAGATGTCATTTTCTGCTAGAGGTGAAATCTGACTTCAGATTTTCCTACTCAGTCAGATGACTGCCAACCCAGAACATACTCTCAGAGACAGTCTTCAAATTACAATAAAAGCCAGCTTCAATTTAGTGTCTTTTATTTAATAGCCATCATATTTCAGGGTCACATTAGAATTCAGTAGGGGATCAAGTCATTGTAAATGTGAATACCTAGTATTTAGCATTCATGGAGTTTAAATAAAGCTAGAGAGAAAAGGGTATTACTGAAAATTATTCTTTATTATCTTTCCTGAAATCCTTTGTCCCAGTAATACAAATCCGTGTATAATTCAGAATTTATGGAGATGTATTACTAAATGCAAGTACTCTCATAAGATCACGATTACAACAATTTCCAAAGTGTTTTACTAGGTTTAGGAATTAATTAAATCATCCCTCAGCATATTTTACAATTATACACATATCAAGCATCTGCAGGAAAAATTCCTTCTGAATTTATTCAACATAGTTTAGTAGCATATTAATACTTATATTCAAGGTTATTAACTGGTAATTCTAAGTATATACATTATGTTGAATGAAACAGTAGTTGGGCAAATGTGTGAAAAAGTAGATTTTTAGAAACTCTACTGAATAGCATCAAATTCTTACAAAAGATCAGACTTATTTAAAATGGAGATTTATAGAAGTGAACAGCATAAACAAATCCCATATTTTATGTAATGATTTTCTTTAGTTATATGAATGTTCAAACACATGCTAATTTACCTTTCTTTTATATAGTATTTGGGTCTCCTTAAGTTGAAAATATTCTAGAGGGGAATTAAATTATCTGAGAAGGAACCAAGGTTACTGTAGCATTTCAGACAAACATAATGCACAACAAATAACCTTGCAGCTGTGGAAACTAGCTGATAATGCTTTAATTGCTTTGACTTATATTTTTAACAATTGAAAATCAACTTCTTAAAAGTAATCTTCTTGCAAGGACATACAATATATGAGTAATTTAAAAAATGTACATTTTAATAAACAACACTTCTGGATCTGGAGGGTGAGTCTACATGAACTCTCTGAAACAAAGGGAATCTTTCAGCTACAGTTCTAATCCAATTACAAAAAGGTAGAAACGAAATAATGAGTACTATGATGTGTTGTATTCTTATTGTTTGCCAAGAATTATGAACAAAATTTTACTTAATCTTATTGAAACTACAGCAAATGTATGTGATACTTATTGTATTCCCTCCATATTGGTAGTAAATTTAGGCTAAGCAAATGCAGATAATTATATCTGGGACTTGAAGTTAATTTTAGCCCCAAAGCCTATGCTTCCTCTTTTATAATAAGACCTAACTCTAAATATATAGTATAGAAATGACACATGCGCACAAAACACACACACACACACACACACACACACACACATTTTTTCCTTCCTTAAAATAACCTTTTTTTTTTTTTGCGGTACCTGGGATTGAACCCAGGGGCGTTCTACCTCCGCGCTACACCCCCAGCCCTATTTTTTTTTATACTTTATTTTGAAACCGGGTCTCACGAAATTGCGGAGGGCCTCACTAGGTAGAGAGAGAGAGAGACAGGGAGAGACAGGGAGAGAGAGACAGAGAGAGAGAGAGCTGAGGCTGGCTGTGAACACGGATCCTCCGGTCTCCGCCTCCCAAAGTACTGGGATTACAAGCGTGCGCCACCACGCCCGGCTAAAATTACCTTTTATTTATAAATTTATTTTTATTTTTACTAACCCATATTAATTAATGAGATTAAGAGTGACTTGTAATAATAGTGGGCTGGTTGAGAGAAAGACAAAGTGGATTCTGAACTTTAAATAATAAATTTAGCAAACAATATTTTTAGATGAATTTTCCCCATGTGTTTAAATGAGTCCTTAAAGAAGTAAAAGTCCTTTAGTTTTATGAACATGCCTGGAACTTCAATTAGTGATTATTTAAATAGTGGGACAAACAAATTTCATAATTTCAATATCTGCATTATAATGTTTTTAATCATCATAGATCAGGTAATGTGATAAAAATGGGGATACAATTACCAATTATAGGATGTATCATACTTGAGAGACTGAGACAGGAGGATCACAGGTTCAAGACCAGCACATGGTAACTCTGTGAGGACCTATTTCAAAATAAAAAATCAAATAAAAAAGGCCAGATGTTATCTCAGAGGTAGAATGTCCCTGGGTTCAATCCCCAGTACCACACACACACAGATGCAAGTTGGTAGGAGAGAGAGCTTTTTAGTAAATATTCAGGTAATAACTACATTTTACAACATAAAAAAGGTAATTAAAACCAAAACTTCATGTTTGGAGAAATTGATATTGTTCTACTTGTTGCTAACCCCTTCTGGAATGAGGGGGGCGTGTCTAAATTTAATATAATTTAATATGAACTATTGTCTACTGATTAAACAGAGGATATCCTTCAGAGTACTCTGTGTGTGTGTGTGTGTGTATTCTTTTCCAGGATAATATGATGTCTATAACACATTACTTAATTACTAAGTACCTCTTTGAGACCAAGTATAACAAAGCATGCAATACTCATAAAATTATATCATACTTGGGAGGCTGAGACAGGAGGATCGCAGGTTCAAGGCCAGTACATGGTAACTCTGTAAGGACCTGTTTCAAAATAAAAAATCAAATAAAAAAGGTTAATGCTATCTCAAAGGTAGAATGCCCCTGGGTTCAATCCCTGTACCACACACACAGATGTATACACAAAAGAAAACAATTTTATTGCAGTCCAAACAGCATAGCTGTGGCTCTTTCAAGGAGGACCTGCTCACCTATCTTCACACCATCTTACCTGCAAGAGGGAGAGAAAAATCATGGTGTGACAGGAAGCCAGAGTATGTCTGGGTCCCACAAGAAGTACACCAATCCTTTCCAAGGGCACACTGTAATGACAACTACCAGGTCATCCAAGTCCCATCTGTCTGACATCAGCACTCTGGGGTGGCTTTCAACCCATGAACTCTTGGGGGACACATTCAAACCAAATTTAATTCATAGCAGTTATCATTTCAAGTTTGCTGTTTTCCTAAAAAGGAAAAGCAAAATAGAATAAATTAAAAGGATATATAATCAAAAAAGTATAAATTAAGATTCATTCAGCATGTTAGTATATCGAATGTGATATATATTTAGAATAAGATTTTAAATTTAAAATTTTCATGTTCACTACAAAGGAATTCACTGCATTCCCTGATTTCTTTTCACTGTGGCCCATGACTCTGCTCACTACTAAATTCTTAATTAAGTTTCCCCATTCTAAAAACATTTTACTCTAAAGTGTCTCCTTTGGATCTCCTTGCTGTTTTGATGCTATCAGGCTGGTGTTTGATGGGAAGCAGAGTTTACCAGTAGATTCTCTGTGGTGTTGACATTCAAGAATATAAGAATAGCAGCTCAAGTAAGTACTTTGAAAGAGATTATTTAAAAATAAAAATAAACATATCCAATTTACAGGTCATATTCTCTCTAGGCAATTACATAATACAAATATTTCTATACTACCACCAAACATATAGTTTGGTTGCAGACACATGTTGGTATTCATCAACCGAATGGAATTATATTAAAGTTCTGTATTCTGAATCTATATATCTTAGCATAGATATGAGTATTAAAGCAAATAAGCTAAGTGAAAAAGTTCTGAACTTCTATTGTAAATATTATGTATTCTGAATATATATTTTCTCGTGCTTCTTTTTTTAAATTGGTATTTAAGCATGGTTTTAGTTTGGGGTTGGGAACAGGTTGAAATGCTAGTTCTGTTCTGATGAGCAAAGAAAAAATCAGAATTGGTCTTCTATTTAAATTACTCCCTGGATGTAATTTTTTTTTATATAGGGGATTGAACTCATAGACATTCTACTTCTAAACTGCACCCCTAGCCCTACTTTTTATTCTTATTTTAAAATAGGTTCTCACTAGGTTGATGAGAGTCTCACTACTTGCTGAAGCTGTCCTCAAGCCTATGATCCTCTTGTCTCAGCCTCCCAAGTACTGGGATTGCAAGCATGTGCCACCACACTCAGCTCCTGGATGTAAATTTAAAGCATAGTTCATTCTCCAGCAAAAAAAAAATCACTTAGTGAATTACTGTTTGTGTTAAAGCCAATTCAATAGCACACCTCTGAATTAGTTTTCTCAGACAGCCAATCCTCACCCAATAAATTGTTAAGCATGGAACTCTGGAGGGCAGAAACATTACTAAAAGCAATCTTCCAAACCATCTGTATACCAAGAAAGTCCAAATATATGGAATTTCCCACACATATGTGGGGAACTTCTTAATGTAATTAGGAATTACTGCTATTCTTAAAATACATTAACTTGAAAGCATAACTTAATTTCTTCCCATTATTATCATTATGTCAATTTACTATTTTTAGAACCTCTGTTATATAAGAGGTCTGTATTTTTTTAAGAAGAAAATGTAGTCATTATACATTAAGTCATTAGGAACTATTTACCTAAAGCATATGTAATTATCTCAGGGAATAAATTATACAGAATGTGAAATAACATTAGTCGTAAGACTGCATTTTTATACTAAAAATAAAATCCTGAAAATGAAAGTAATACATTAGATATAGCAATCAAGAAAATGCAAATCAAAACTTCTCTGAGAGTCCATCTAATCCCAATTACAATGACAATCATCAAGAAGTCAAACAATAATAAATGCTGGTGAGGATGTGGGGAAGTAGAAACTCTTATACACTGTTGGTGGGATTGCAAATTATTGCAGCCACTATGGAGACCAGTATAAAGATTCCTCAGAAAATTTGGAATGGACCCACGATATGATCCAGCTATACCACTGCAGTGTATGTATCCAAAGGGACTGAAATCAGAATATTATAGTGATACATGCATATCCATATTTATAGCAGCACAATTCACAATAGCCAAATTATGGAACCAACCTACCTGTCCATCAACAGATGAGTGGATTACAAAATTATGGGATATACACACAGTGAAATCCTTCTCAGCAATCAAGAAGAACAAAATTATGTCATTTGCAGGAAAATGGATGGACCTGGAGAACATTATGCTAAGTGAGATTAACTAGTCACAGAAAGTGAAGGGTCATGTATTTTCTCTCATATGTGGAAGCTAGGGAGTAATCAGGATACACAAGGGATTTAAGATAATGGAGGAGAAACCACAGTGGGGTGAGGGAGGTGGTCTAAGGGAGGGTCAGGGGTTGGAGAGAATGAATGAGGGAACCACTTCCATCGACATTGTGTACATGTGTGAGAGTACCAGTGCCAATCTCAATATCACGTATGGTTAAAAGGAGGAAATGGAGAGGGAGTGGGGGTAGTGGATAGCTCACCAAGTACTATCACTCTGAACTATATTATGATGTGAGACTATAATACACCAATAAAAATTTATTAAAATGTTTAAAGAGTAAATTCTACATCTTAGAGTAAGTGAAATCGTGAAATGCTTATTTGGAAAGATATAGTCTTGTCAACTATAATGTAAGTGTTGCCTTTAATAAAATAATTATTTTGTTTTGTTTTGTCTGGTATTGGGGATTGAACCCCTAGGCATTCTACCTCTGAGCTGTACCTCAGTTCTTTTTATTTATTTTTTATTTTGAAATAAGGTATTACTAAGTTGCTGAGGCTGTCCTGAAACCTGTCATCCTCCTGTCTCAGTCTCCCAAGTACTGAGATTACAGGTGTGCACCCCCACACCTGGAAAATAATTTTTTATGATACTAAAACTTCAAGCTCTTCTAAGACTTGTGCTTCCAGCCCAGATGAAGGAACAGGGAAAAGATTTCCCATCTTACTGAAACACCTTAAAAAAAAGGATAAAAGAGCCGGGC
Source organism: Glis glis (assembly GCA_004027185.1). Classification (NCBI taxonomy): domain Eukaryota; kingdom Metazoa; phylum Chordata; class Mammalia; order Rodentia; family Gliridae; genus Glis; species Glis glis. Next base: position 60,802 of record PVJS01001513.1, read on the forward strand.
GTGGTGGCGCACGCTTGTAATACCTGTACTTTGGGAGGCGGAGACCGGAGAATCCGGGTTCATGGCCAGCCTCAGATCTCTCTCTCTCTCTCTCTCCGTGTCTCTCTCTCTCTCTACTTAGTGAGGCCCTCTGCAACTTCGTGAGACCCGGTTTCAAAATAAAGTATAAAAAATAGGGCCGGGGGTGTAGCGCGGAGGTAGAACGCCCCTGGGTTCAATCCCGGTACCGCAAAAAAAAAAAAGGATAAAATATATAAAATGATTTTTTTAAAACATTGGGCATCATTGAAGAAAAGATAGTGACACCTGAGAGACAGGCATTGGTCACTGTGAGACCTATGCTTGTGCCAGAGCATTGACTGAGAAGTGTTCAGACTATGGCATAGGGAGAGAGCTTTTAGGAAGAGTCCAGCAGTCTCTCTGAATTGAAGAGGTAGAGTTGAGACTCTAGGGAGGCTGAGGTCCAAAGGACACAGTACTGGAAAGGAGGAAACTAGATAAGGAAAAAAATTGAGCACATCTGCAAATCAGCTGAGTCTCCAGTGTTAGCAATCTTTTGTCAGTGTGTGATCTACAATTAATCCCCCACCACCGCCACACACACATTGTATATCACAGCAGAAGCAGGTGGTGGGAGAAAAAACAGTCTGAAAGACTGGGAGGAATGATCCCTGATGCTCAAAGAAGGCCAGGAATAGTTGCTTTTCCTACTCCCTACAGAAGAATACTTTACAATTAAAGAAGTCAGTCATTGCATAGAGTACACAAGAGTCAAACCACAGTATTAAGCCAAATTTAGCACTAGATTCAACATTGCCCTGGTCCCCGTGGGCAAAGTTTAAATGCCATATACAGAAGGGTGAAATTGTTTCTAAGTAACTTATTTCCATCCTAGGAAAAAATGCGACAATATTTACATAAATGCAAATATATGTAAAAAAGAACCTGAGAAGGTAAAATTAATGATGCCATCTATCTGATCAAATTTTACCAGACATGCAAAAAAATCAGGAAAATAGAACACAAAATAAGAAGACATACCAATTATTTAAAATAAACCTAAAGATGATGGATATGATATAAGTAGTAGACAAGGATGCTAAAGAGATAACTTAAGTCCATATCTTCAAAAAGCTAGAGAAAAGATTTAATGTATTAATTTGAAAAATAGGAAATAAATGCAACTAAAAGGCAAATAGAACCTCTAAAATTGCAAACTTCAATGTCTGATATGAAAGATATGGTGAATAGATTAGCAGCAGACTAGACACTATGGAAGTAAAAATTGCTAACATGAAATACATGATAATAGAAACCATCTAAAATTAAACAAAAATAGAAATAAAAGTGAAATAAAGAGTATTAGTGAGTTGTGGAAAAAATTCAAACAGCTAATGCAGATATAATTGGAGCCCTAGAAATGGAGGGGGAAGTGGACAGAAAATATTAGATATAAATTGGATAAAAAAGTATAAATCAACATATCCATGAAGTTCAACAATTCCTAAAGGCAAGAAAAATAAAGATGGGTATATATAAATGTCAACAATTAAACTTTCAATTAAAATTTTACAATCTACCAAATGTTGTGAAATATTGAATTGTGTACTTTCAATATATGTCGTAAGGTTGGGCATGGTGGCGCATGCTTGTAATTCCAGTACTTGGGAAGCTGAGACAGGAAGATCGCAGGTTCTCGGCCAGCTTCAGCAATTTAGTGAGGCCCTCCACAACTTAGTGAGACCCTTTTTCAAAATAAAGAATAAAAAATAGGGCTGCGGGTGTAGCTCAGATGTAGAATGCCCCTGGGTTCAATCCCCAGTATCGCAAAAAAAAAAAAGAAAAGAAAGAAAGAAACTTTTCTATTTAATCTCTGGCCATAAGTTCAACATTATATGATATTAGTATCACCATCTTTAGTTTGCTATATAGTTACTTACTTTTTTATTTTATGACATTTATTTGAGATATATATTTAAATGATAAAATGATGTCCTGCTGTTACTGATTTTGGCTCTAGGAAACACATGTCATACATGTTTTTATAGACAAATAAAAATAGTGAAAACAGAAGTAATGAGCAAAGAACAGATTTGCCTACCTGGAATATAAATTCTAGGTATAGTACAATGATAGATGAGAGATAGATGACAGATAGTTAGATAGAATGTAGAAATACATTTTATACACACACACAAACACAAAGACATAGACATTTATACTTTACATGTATACTCCAATATATGATAGATGGTTTGAAAAAGTGAGTGGGAAGAGAAAATTTTCATATTTAAATGTTATTTTAATATTTATCCAAAGTCATAGCTAAATTCTATAGTATTTTTGACACTGCATTTTCCAATATCACTTTACTGAATAATGAAGATTGTTCTTGAATGAACCATTTAGTATAGAATATCTCAATATGTTATGTTGCATACTTGGACAGAAATTATATTGTTTTGTGTTTTTAAACAATAGATGTTAATTGCTTACTCTTTGTCAAAACCAACCTCAAATTTAAATGCATTTGTTGAAAGCTGCTAACAGAAGCTACTAAAATTTAGCTAGTTGCCGGGCGTGGGGTGCACGCTTGTAATCCCAGTACTTTGGGAGGCAGAGACCGGAGGATCCGGGTTCGCGGCCAGCCTCAGCTCTCTCTCTCTCTCCCTCTCTCTCTCTCTCTCTCTCCCTCTCTCTCTCTCTCTCTCTCTCTCTACTTAGTGAGGCCCTCTGCAACTTCGTGAGACCCGGTTTCAAAATAAAGTATAAAAAATAGGGCCGGGGGTGTAGCGCGGAGGTAGAACGCCCCTGGGTTCAATCCCTGTTACTGCAAAAAAAAAAAAAAAAATTTAGCTAGTTAAGTATTGTTAAGGGGAGAAAGGAAACTAAAATAATTCTTTGATCCAGCCATCTATCTTAAAGATAAGGAACCCTGCCTTGGGCCAATAGTAAATGGTCCCATAATCTATGTTTAGTTCTGTATATATATATACTATACTTGTACATTCAAAGTGTTTTAATAATAAGTTTAATGTTTTTAAGAATAAAATGATAGTTCTTAAAGTTACTATGACTATAATGGCTAAATTTGTTATATTGATACTTTTAGAACTAATTAAATGTGAGATTTCACTTACCTTACCTGATAGATACTAAAAGGTATTAATTATTGCCTTTATCATAATTTTATTCTTCAGTCTGGTACCATGCCTATGAACTCATTTTTGTTAAATAAGTGAATGAACATAATTAATGTATTGATTTAAAAATTAAAATAAGACATTCACCGTGCTATTTTCAAAGACAAGTGGCTTCCCTCACTGCATAAGGATGTTGTAAATCTGAAGAAGAGATTATTTATTTTAATTTCTAAGTAGCTAACTAGGATGTAAATCAAAGTTTAAGTAGAAGTTTCAGCTATATCTTTGCTACTGGAAATAGGGAATCCTGGCTAACTAGATCTGGTGGTAGCCTTCCTGTATAAAAAATAAGCAAATGGTGTAAAAAGGAAAAATGAATTGAATTGCAGTTTGGCTGGAACTGGAAAGGTAGCCAACCTACCTCTGCTGGCCCTACAGAAGTGGATGCAATTTATAGAAAAAAAAAGGAAATATGCATGTGTTGATTTAGCTAGGTTGTACTCACCTGAGGAGGTGTTATAATTCTGGTTTTCAACTCCTTCTGGAGTCTGCCAAGGCTTTGGGACCAGTTTCTCACTTTCTATTCTCAGCATGAAGAAACTAAAATTAAAAAAAAAAAAAACTTTCAGCCGGGCGTGGTGGCACACGCTTGTAATCCCA
>PVJS01001513.1:64704-96890 GCA_004027185.1 Glis glis
AAAAAAAAAAAAAAAAAAAAGAAACTTTCACGTCTGGCATGGTGGTGCACACCTGTCATCCAGTACTTGGGAGGCTGAGACAGGAGGATTGCAGGTTCGAGGACAGCCTCAGCAAGTACTGAAACTCTCATCAACCTAATGAGACACTGTTTCAAGATATAAATTATATAGGGTTGGGGGTGTAGCTTGGAGGTAGAATCCCCAGTACCAAAAAAAAAAAAAATCTTTACCGGAAAAATAGAAGGAAAAATGTGAGGAGTTTAATTTAATTTAATTTTTTATTAACTTTGGGTTACTGGGAATTGAATATGAAAAATCCTACCACCACTCTACACTCCCAGGCATTTTTTATACTATATTTTGAAGCAAGGTCTTGCTAAATTGCTGAGAATCTCATTAAGTTGCTGAGGCTGACCTGAACCCGTGAGCCTCCTGTGTCAGCCTCCAAAATACTGGGATTCCAGTGCATGCCAGACAGGGCTTTAATTAAAATAGGCTCTGCTCTATCTTGAGACTTTGACTAAATGTACTATGCAGCATCTTTTTCCCTCTTATTTTATGGTGAATTTGTTTTCATTGAACTCAAATCAGTCTGTGGTGACCATTTGAAAACCACTGCATCATAGTCCACCTCTTTCTTTTCCCTTTCCAGATCTTTATCTTCTTTCTTATTTTCTATGTCTAGTTCCCCTGAGACACATTTTTAATACAGTTAAAAATAGGACTATTGATCCTCTCTGACAAATGTCAAAAGTCTTTTCTATCAAAAAGAGAGAGAATACCTAAGTGTCTGATCAAAGGTAGTAAGAAATATGGTGTCACATTCATAGGAAAGATCCATTATTTCACCCTTACCTCCCTTAGTTATTTGTCAAGTTATATATCTATAAAGCTTTCTTATTTTCAGGGATTATTTTTAATTAAGGTTCTATTAAGGGACTTCATCTTCATTACCTTCAGTGAGTAATCACACATACTTTGAAGATTATATATTTCAAATGAATAAGTAAGGAGTCATGAATGTAGTTACAGTTGCATCTAAATCTTTTTAATAAAATATAAAGTTGTTCTATCCATATCCAGTTGTTCTTGACTAGAGAATTATGTTAAGACATCCCTAAAAATTCCTATTGTTCCACTATTATTATTAAGAAAAACATTATTATATTTAAAAAATACAATTATTCCCCCATGAAAGGATATAATAATATATGAAAATTCATATATACAAGATAGGCAAATTTAAAATCTCAAAATATATAGCAATGATTTTGCAACAGAGTCCTATTAGATTCTTTAGTAAATTTATATAAGTTAATATAATATTCAAATTAATAAATGCTATATATCTTAATTTGACTTAATAAATACTATATATCTTAATTTGTGTGTGTATCATACTGGGGATTGAACCCACGGGTGATCTGACATGGAGCTACACCCCCCCAGCCCTTATTAAGTTTTATTTTAAGAAAGTTGCCAAAACTGGCCTCACACTTGTAATCCTTCTCCTTCAGCCTCTCAAGTACTGGGATTATAGGTCTGCACTACCATGCCTGGCTATATATCTTTAATGTGAAGATGTTCTTCAGCAAAGGATGAGTTAGTATGCATTTATCATCCAATCTTGCTTCTGCTTCTCAGTAAAATGTAGAATGTTACAAGAGAATATTATTTCCCCTTTAATAATGAAAAAATCCAGATAGCCAGTAATATAGTTTTAATAACCCATCAGAGATTTGAGTGTGCAAAAACGTCTTAAGGAACTAAAACCCATGAAGTAACAAGCCCTTTTAAGTCCTGTGGCTTCTTTCACCCCTAGCAAAGTAGATGAAGGAGGAGAAATTCACCAAAGGAAAGGATAAGGAGGAACAAGTCAAAATTGAAATAATAGTCATCAATAATAATGATGACCAGGAGCCAGGTGTGGTGGTGCACATGTATAATCCCAGTACTTAAGAGCCTGAGACAGGAGGATTGCAGGTTGAAAGTCAGTCTCAGCAATATATCAAGACTCTCCACAACCTAGTGAGACCCTGTTTCAAAATAAAACAATAAAGAGTGCTGGGGGTATAGCTTGGAGGTAGAATGTCTCTGGGTTCAGTCCCTAGTACCACATCAAAAATAAATGATGATAGATTAGATAGATGATAGATGATATATAGATTAGATAGATGATAGATAGATAGATGGATAGATAGCTATAAACAATGTTGTCTGGCATGATGTTTTAGAATCTAGAAGGGTCCCAATGTCTAAGTAAGTCTGCACCTACCCATTGCTCTTTCCAAAGTCTGTCATGGAACCAGTGCTATAGCTAGGGTCCTTAGAATGAAGGAGGAGAGTGGATGGAAAATGTTCCTGAAATAATTGGAGCCCACTGAGGGCCAACCACAAGGCAGGATGTTTGACAAATAAAGCAGACATTCTAGGTCTTCATTATCTTGAAATCAGTGGCTGAATGCTGAGGGGATGACAGAATAATGAATATAAACCTGTTACAGGTAAATATTCTGATTCCTGGCAAATATCAGAAATGGCTGCTCTGAGGTTGTGACAAGAGTAGATGAACTGAAAGTGATGCTCCTGAGAGATCTCCCAGCCCCGCAGTGTAGGAAGCGCTGCAGCCTGAAAAGGGTGGCAGGGTGGGAAGGCTATTTTCTGGAGCTTTTCCAAGCTTTCACTGAAGGCTAGACTGCAGACCTTCAGAGTGTGGGCTCAGAGCAGCAGGACTAAAAGAGAGAGAACCTGATGCCATCAAGTCAGAGACAGGAGGGGACAGCCAGTTACATTCCTCAGTAAGCCAATGAGCAGACAGTTCAGTCTTCCATGGTCTAGAGTTTAGCAACTGTACTGTACAGCAAAAAGGGATTGTTTGGGTATCCTTGGCACTAAGATCCTAAGCCCCACAAAATGGAATATGCCTTATGAGTACAGAGCTCAATCCAAGAAAGCAAGAGCCTAGCTTAGAACCAGCTCAACAATAGGTATACTCACTTTCAGACTCAGAATATTGTCCCAATAGATGAATGAGTATGCTGTTTTCTAAAGGTAATATTATTTTCTCATTCATTCATTAATTTTTTAAAAAAATTATAAGACATATAAAATCATAAAATGTAACTCATCATAAAGAGACAAAACTATTAATAGAAGTACATGTAGAAGTAGTTTAGATGTTACAATTACCAAAATATTAAAAATACCTATGATAAATACACTAAAATATATAGCACAAAGGTGAACAATTTAGACAGGCATGATAGCACATGCCTGTAATCCAGTACTTGGAAGGCTGAAGACAGAAGGATCACAAGTTCAAGGACAGCCTCAGCAAGTAGTGAGACTCTCATTAACCTAGCAAGACCTTGTTTCAAAATAAAAATAAAATAGGGCTGGTAGGGCTGGGGGTATAGCATGGAGGTAGAATGCCCCTGGGTTCAATCCCCAATACCAAAAAAAAAAAAAAATAGCAAACAATGTGAGTGATAAGATGAGAAATTAAAGCAGAGAATTCCAAGTATTTAAAGAAGTACAAACATAAGTGTTTTAAAAAATTTCAGCATGGACTTTTCAGAAAAGTGGACAGAAGAAAGAAAAGTGAAATTCAGTACTGATGAAAATGATCTGAAAAATGGAGAAAATACAGAATAATATCTAGATATAAAACATTCAAGATGTGTAGGAAAACAGAAAATGTTCTAACATATGTAAATTGAAATCCAAGAAGGAAATAAAAGAGATCAGAACAAGAAAAAATAATTGAAGACATAATTGCCAAAATTTTAAACATTTAGTAAAATACATTAACCAATAGCTTCAAAATGATCAGTAAATCCAATGTGGAAGAAAAAATGTATAAAGTCACACCCAGGTAATTAATGTAAAACTGAAAAAAGTCAAAGTTAAAAAGAAAAGTTACTAAAACTGTGAGTAAATATCTCCCTAAATGTGTCCCCATCTGCATCCCCAGAGCCTGCAACATTGTTTGTTTGTTCTTAACATGGCAAAATGAACTTTGCAGATGTGACTAAGTGAAGGATGTGAAAATGGAGAAATTATTCTGGATTATTTAGATAGGCCCAGAGTAGGAATGAACAGACAATTAAATTCCTCAGCAACCCAGTGAGCAGACAGTTAGATCTTCCAAAGAACTAAACTTTATAACAGAAAAAGGGAGGAGAGAGAGAGAGAGAGAGAGACAGAGACAGAGACAGAGAGACAGAGACAGAGACAGAGACAGAGAGGGAATGGAAGCAGAGCAGAGATATTAGAAGATGACATGGTGCTAGTTTTGAATACAGAGAAGCCAAAAGCTAAGGAATGCAGGCAGCCTCTAGAAGCTGGAAAAGGTGAGAAAACAGTTTATCCCTGAAGCATTCAGAAGGAGCCAGCCCTGCCAATGCCTTTTTAGTCCAATAAGACCTTTTCAGATTTCCAGAACCGTAAAACATCTAAGGTTTGTTATTTTGAGCCACCAAATTTGTGGTTATTTTTCCCAGCATCAGCAGGAAACTAATACAAACTGTCAGAGGAAATAGCCATAGGGCCTTTTAAAAAAACAATTCGAAAATGACTATTTCTCATCAGAAAGAATACAATTCAGAATATGATCAAACAAGATCTTTAAAGGGATAAATAAAAATGGATGAATAAAAATGCAATTATTAAACTGGCCACCAAGAATTTAATATGCAACAAAAATATCCCTCAAAAAATGGAAAAAAAGAACACTCTGTATGACTGATTTTATTTGAATTAAGTCCAGAATAGGCAAAAGTTGTCTGTAAGCATAGAAATGATGGCTGGAATATGACTCTGGGCCTTAGGCACTTTTGATTTGATAAGACCCTTTTTCCACATGCAAAAAAATGACAAAATTAGTAATATTAAATAATATTTCACTCAATGTTATATAACATTTCTAATTTAAAATAAATTCCAGTACTCCCCCCTTAGCCATTATATCACTTTCCAAGAATTCAGTAAACTATAGTAAACTACAGTCAAAAATATTATATGGAAATTTCCATAAATAAATAATTCACAAGTTTTAAATTCCATGCTATTCTGAGTAGTGTGATAAAATGTATTGCTGCCCTACTCTACCTGCCCAGGATGTGAATCTTACCTTTGTCCACTGTATACATACTGCATACTATTGACTTAGTAGCCTCTCAGTTATCAGATTATTGTACAACTGCAGTGTTTGCATTCAGATAACCTTTATTTTATTTAGTAATGGCCCCAAAGTGAAAGAGTAGTGATGCTGACAATATTATTACAATATGTTATAATTATTCTATTTTGTTATTGTTAATCTTTTTCTGTGCCTTATTTTTATTTATGTATATACTTTTATTGATGCATTGTATTATACATCACAGCGAGATTCAAAGTGATACAAACATACACGCAAATATCACTTGGTGTATTTCCCTCCATATCCCACCCCACCAGCCTAATTTATAAATTAAACTTTATCATAGGTAAGTATGTATGTATAGGCAAAACAGTACATAAAAGGTTCAATGCTGTCCAAGATTTCAGGCATGATCTGGGGATTTGAGAATGTATTTTCCACAGTAGGTAAGGGGAATTATTATAATATATTCCCATAGGTTCCAAAGAGTATTGTAGTCAGGAAGTACTGTGCTGAGACAGAAAGTAATATGGTACCAAAATCTGAGGCAGGGAGTCGAGATTGCACATTGACTGAGAATACCTGATCTGAACTTGATGTGATGACAGAAATATTATATATTTTGTTTTGAGTACTGTTCATACTGAGTATGTATGAGTGTCAAAACTGAGTACTTGAGATTAATGGGTTTACAAATACATAAATTCTTCCTCAAAACAAGCTAAAGATCAATATGTCAAAGTATCCAAATACAAATGTATTATATTCCCAAACATATGTTTAGAAAAAATAAAATCCTTAGTGAAATGAGAAATCCATACATCCTTACTGAAATGCTATTTTATCCCTGTGTTCTCATTTCTCTTTATTTCCTGTGCCACCATCTCCCAAGAAAGAGTAAAGCCTCATAAAGTCTCCAAATTTTGGTCTCGCTTAGTATATCCTTTATTCAATGTACATAACATAATTATTCTCAGTGAGAAATCACAGAGATCAGTCCCTGGGAATTAGCAGCTAAACAGAAGTAATTATTTATTTATTTTATTTATTTATTTATTTTTTTTTTGCGGTACCCGGGATTGAACGCAGGGGCATTCTACCTCCGCGCTACGCCTCCGGCCCTATTTTTTTATACTTTATTTTTTGAAACTGGGTCTCACGAAGTTGCGGAGGGCCTAAGTAGAGAGAGAGAGACAGGGAGAGAGAGAGAGAGAGAGAGAGAGAGAGAGAGAGAGAGAGAGAGAGAGAGAGAGAGAGAGAGAGAGAGAGAGAGAGAGAGAGAGAGAGAGAGAGAGAGAGAGAGCGCACGCAAGTGTGCTGAGTCTGGCCGCGAACCCGGATCCTCTGGTCTCCGCCTCCCAAAGTACTGGGATTACAAGTGTGCGCCACCACGCCCGGCCAGAAGTAATTATAAAGGAATTCTTTACTTCTGTCTTTCAAGTCCATTGGAAGGGAATATGATACTATTTTTTAAATTTTGTTTTTTTTTTTCCTTTTCTCCCCTGTTTGTTTTCAGGAACAGCTATTGTCAACCTGGTAAAGCTACTAAGCAACCTGCCTATGCTTTACTATGGAGAGGAAGGACAGCATGTCTCCTAGCCTATAGGGTGTCACTTTTTTGTGGACAGAGGGATAATTCAGGGACAAGCATCTGATGCAGTCAGACAAGTCAGAAACCCTGAGGAGCCATATCCCAGTATCTCTCTTCTGAGATAAAATGCTAGTGAACCCCATGTAAGTTTTCAGTAACCTGGAATCATAAGACTGTGTAGAAGGAATATTTTTTTAACATGAGGCTATCGATAAGTAAACAGGCTCAAGAGTAGAAATAGATCGAGGTTGACATTGATAAACCCCTGCAAAGGGCAATGCCTAAAACCAGAATCCATCGTGGACTTTGAGTTACAATTGTGAGATATTCTATTTTGTGTACAACTAGTTGGAGTATTATTTCTGTCACTTAAAAGTACAATCAGTCTTATTAACACTGGTTTTATTTATAGCACACAAATACTACTCAAATCCTCTTAGTTTGTTCTTCAATTTTCTGGCAATGACCAGCATCCTTGGAATATTTTATGCCAATGTCTTACACATATCTTGGTCACATGGCTTTTCTCTCCTTTTTAAAACTACTATTAGTCCTTCAATTATAAGATAATTTAAACTCCCCCTTCTCACACATACTAACAAGAATAAACATCATTTTTAAAAAAAAGGAAAGGTGAGAAATGGAGGGCAATGTCAGGAAGGCCAAGGATATTTCCACATTAATATCTTTTCTGTCTTTTTTGTGCAATAATTATTAGAAATATAATCTTATTTGCACTTCTAAGTATCATTAAGTGATTTTTATACTTCTATTGGTGCATTTTAATTATACATAATAATAAGGTTCAAAGTGATACAAACATACATGCACACAGTGCGTGGTGTGCTCCCTTCAGATTCTACAGCACTACCCACCCATCCCCATATGTATTAGTGAGATTGGTAGTGATACCTTTATATTTGGACTTAGAATTATTTAAACTGTTTTTTCATCAGTTTTCCTTGTTTTGCTCCCCAACACTTTCCCTAATCTTCTTCCACTATTCTACTGGTACTTCGCCTCATTTATCTAAAGTCGCTTTTGTTTCCAATTTTCTCTCTAGCTTCTCCATTGAGAGAAAAGATACAACCCTTGGCTTTTTGAGGTTGGCTAATTTCATTTAGCATACTATTCTCTAGTTCCATAATTAGGTGATCATAATAAGTTCTATGTTTAAATAAAAAAACTCTTCACATTTTAAATTTAAATTTTGAATATAATAAATGCAAAATGCTGGTATGAACAATCATTTATTTCTATTTTATATGTTTATGCACTTTTATATCAGTATATTAAATCTATGACTAAGATGCATTAACATTTCTCATTGGCATATTGTTTGTAAAATAAAGTCAGCTTTTCTCTAGATAAGGAAATTTGCATTTTGATTTTTCAGCACATGGAATTTAGCAGGTTAATTTTTAAAATAACATAAGGCTGGGCTAAGCACAACATAGTTATGTCAACAGAACTTAACATATATGAGTCTGTGACATATCTGAAATCCATTAGTCTTTAACCATTGTGTGTGTGTACTCTGTAATTTCACATCCATTAGACATATTAAGTCATAGGACATGAACTATTTCTCTCATGTCCTATATTCCTATTGCTCTGCTGAACTCAAAAGATGTAGTACACACATCATATCAAGAATAATTTTTCTATGGCTGCATTAATATAATTTTGTTTATTTATAATTGTCTTTGCAAGAAGATAAATCAACTCAAGTTGTTCCAAGCAATAAGAACAAGAGAATTTAGAATCCAACTTGTCTCATGAAACCAGTAAAAGGGATGATGTAGAACTGTATATATTCTTCAGAAAAGGACTGAAACCAGGATCCATGAAGTCATTAAATCCAGATAGTATTTTCCCCCAGTATTTTCTCAGCAGAAACCTGTCCATGCTCTGTATATAAGCACTAACTACCCAACACTATTTCTGCATGTTAGAATTCCTCAACAACATAAAGGAACCATTTGGTAGACTCTTACTTCCAATTCTAAATTAAAGATACACACAAAAAAAACTAGTTAACAAAGTTTGGGTTAAGCTGGGAGTGGTGGTTCATGCTTGTAATCCCAGTACTTGGGAGGCTGAGCCCGGAGGATCCGGGTTCGCGGCCAGCCTCAGCTACTTAGTGAGACCCTCTGCAACTTAGTGAGACCCTGTTTCAAAATAAAGAACAAAATATAGGGCTGGTGGTGTAGCTTGGAAGTATAATGCCCCTGGGTTCAATCCCCAGTACCGCAAAAAAAAAAAAAGTTTGGGTTAGGTGCTCACTCCTACCATTAAATTAGTTATAATTAAATTGTGCACATTTTTATTTGAAGACCTTTGTAAACCATCTCCCATCTACTGTTTTTAAAATACATTCTACAGACCAGATCATTTTATATTAAAAAACAAAACAATAGTAGAATAAACCTAATTCATGTTTTTGAACAATAATGTTTGTTTATTATTGGTTTAAGAGTAGCAGAGCATGAGATTTATTATAGAGAGAAAAGTATCCATTCAAGAATGGGAATGGGGGCAGTCTAGAGAGAGTGGTCTCATCTTGGTCAGGGGTTTTAATATTTGTAGAGGGACAGTAGCTATGGGGCTGAACTAAAGGTAGAATCAAAGTGGAGTTACACAATTTCACAGCAGCTTTTCTTTCACTTGTGCAATGTGCTCATATTTTCTAACCATGATACTTCCTACATCACATGTCTCTTTAGCATCTGAAATCTCCACCCAGGGATAGACATTTTACTCTTATAATGAGGCTAAACTCATTTCCTGGTCACCAAAGTCTCTAATGTGTGTACTCCCTAAAGGGGTAATTTCTCCAGCTGCCTTGTGGCTTTGTTGCTTTTTCACCAGAAAAGAGGCAAACTTCATGTAAACACTATGGAAAGAGGGGACTCCTATAGTTTTATCAACTCTACTCCTGAGTGGGAGATTCCTTCATTATTCCCAAGCAGCTGGCACCATATCTGGCTTCTGCAAACACTCTCATTTGTCTACTTTGTCCTCACATGGTAAAACTAAAAAACAAAACAAGCAAATAAAATGTTGATTATAATTTTATTTCCTTATGATCTGAATAAATGCAAAATATAATTTCAATATTTTTTGTTTCCTAAGACTTGGTTTATGACCTAATATAAAATCAGTTTTGGAGAAAGTTCCATGAGCAGCTGAAAAAAATGTATATTCAGTTGTTGGTTAAAATACTCTGTAGATGTCTGTTCAATTCAATTGATCTATAGTAAGGTATAAATTTGATGTGTCTTTCTTGATTTTCTGTCAAGATTATCTGTCTGTCATAAGAGGTATATTGAAATCCCTGGCTATAATTCTTTTCATTTGTATCATTCCCTTTATATCTAATAATGTTTGTCTTGTGAAATTGGGTGCCAGTTCTTTGAAGCATACATATTTACAATTGGTATGTCTTCTTGCTGGATTTTTCTCTTTACCAATATATAATGACCTTCTTTGTCTCTTCTGACTAATTTGGGCTTTGTTTGATATGAGAGTGTCTACTCCTGCTTGTTTTAAGATTTAATTTGCATGGAATATCATTTTCCTCCTTTCACTTTGAGTCTGTGAATATCTTTGCCTGTGTAGTGTTTTTTTAAAGACAACACCCAATTGAGTCTTGTTTTTAATCCAATCTTCCAGTTGATGAATTTTAATTGAAGAATTAAAACCTTTTACATTCAGTGTCATTATGATAGGTTTGTGTTACTTTCTATTATTTTGTTTTATTTATAATTCTTGAATCATTTCTAATTCTCATATGGCAATTATTTTACTAATGTACTTTATTCTTTTCCATGTTCTCTTTGTTATTTTGTATCACTCTTCTATGTTCAGGGTTCCTTTAAATATCTGCTATAATGTTGACTTAGTGGTCATGAATTATTTTCACCTATGTTTATCTTGTAAGATTTATTCTTCTCTTTCAATTTTGAAAGGTAGTTTGCTGGATATAATAATCTAGGTTGGCAGTTTTTTTCTTCCAGAACTTGAAATACATCATTCCATGCCATCCAGAAATTTAGAGTTTCTGCTGAGAAATTTGCTGTTATACTGATTGGTTTGCTCTTATAAGTGATTTGGTACTTTTCTCTTGCAGCTTTAAAAATTCCTTTTTATGTGTATATGTTCTGAATTATTGAAATTTTAATGATAATAGGTCATGAGGAAATTATTTTCTGATCCTGTCTGTTGGGAATTCTAAATGCCTCCAATCCCTGTATATGCATCTCCTTCAAAATATTAGGGAATTTTTTTGCAATTATTTTACTGAATAAGTTTTCTTTAAGTATATCAAAACTGTATTTTAAACCTTGAATATATGCAAAAATATAAAAATGTTCTTAGAAAACAAAACAATAAAAGCAGTGTAATATTCATAATAGTATAATCAATATTTATATTTTCAATGAATGTCTTTTGAAAATGTAAGTACATCTAATTTCCTACATTTTTTATCTTTTCAAAATTTATATTGGTGTTTTTGTACATGATAGTGGGATTCACAGTGACACATTCACATATGCACATAACATTACTTGGTCTATTCTTCTACATACCTCACCTTTCCTTTGGTCTATTTCATCTACATACCTCACCCTTCTCTCTACCATAATCTTCTACTACATTACTGTTCTCTGTTCTAAATTTTATGAGGTCTCTTTTTTTCTCCTTTATCTCTCTAGTTTCCACATATGAGAGAAAACATATGACACTTGATTTGTTGAATCTAGTTCATCTCACTCTACATGTTTTCCAGTTCCATTGATTTTCTTGCAAATAAAATAATTTTGTTCTTTATGGCTGAGTAAAATGCAATTTCAAATAGATACCACATTTTCTTCATCCATTTTTCTGTTGACAGGCACTTCAGTTAGTTACATAACTTGGATAGTGTGAATTGTGCTGCTATAAACATGGGAATTAATGTATCACTATAGTATTCTGGTTTTAAATCTTTTGGAAAGATACCAAGGAATGATATAGCTTGGTCATATGGCAATTGCATTTCTAGTCTTTTGAGAAACCTCCATATTGATATCCATAGAGGATATACTGATTTACAATCCCACCAAAAGTGTATAAGTGATCCTTTTCCCCATTTATTATTATTTGTATTCTACATGATGGATATTTTAATGGAGTAAGATGAAATCCCCATGCAATTTTGATTTGCATTTCCCTGATTGATAAGAATGTTCAACATTTTTTCATATATTTCCTGGCCATTTTTATTTTTTCTTTTGAGATATGCCCATTTAGTTAAATTGCCCATTTTTATTGGGTTTTTGGTGGGTTTTTTAGCTGTTTATATATTCTGGATATTAATATTCTGTCAGAGGAGTGGCTAGAAAGGATTTCCTCCCATTCTCTAGGCTCTTTCTTCAGACTCTTGATTTTTCCAGTGCCATGCAGAGGCTTTTTAATTTGATGCCATACCACTTATTGATTCTCAGTTTTATTACCTAAGCTTTAGGGGTCTTAGAGGAATTCTCTACAGTGTTTATATGTTGGAGAGTTGGTCCTCTATTTTCTTCTAGAAATTGCAAAGTTTCTGGTCTAATTTCTAAGTCTTTGATCCATCTTCAGTTTACTTTTGTACCAGGTAAGAGATAGGAGTCTAAATTCATTCTTCTATATATGGATATCCAGTTTTCCCAAAACCATTTGTTGAAAAGCCTGTCTTTTCCCTAGCATATGTCTTTGGTATCTTTTCAAGGATCTGGCATCTGTAACTGTATGGAATTGCATAAAGATATTTGATTCTTATCATTTGGTCTCTGTGTTTGTTTTTCTGCTAATATCATGATTTTTTTTACTGTAGCTCTGTTTACTACAGTATAATTTGAAATCAGATATTTTGATACATCCAGGATTGTTATTATTGCTCAGAATTGCTTTGGCTATTCTTGGTTCTTTGTTTTTCCATATAAATTTTAGGACTAGTTTTCTTGTTCTGTGAACAATGCCACTGGTATTTGGATAAGAATTTCATTGAAACTAAACATCACTTTTGGTAATATGGCCATTTGGCAATATATATTTTGCTTATTCAAGGACATAGAGTTCTTTTCATCTTCTGATGTCTTCTTCAGGTTCCTTCATTAGTATCCTTTAATAATTATTATATAAAGTTCTCTTACTTCTATGGTTTTATTTATTTCTAGATGTTTT
Source organism: Glis glis (assembly GCA_004027185.1). Classification (NCBI taxonomy): domain Eukaryota; kingdom Metazoa; phylum Chordata; class Mammalia; order Rodentia; family Gliridae; genus Glis; species Glis glis. The sequence continues at coordinate 77,646 of PVJS01001513.1, forward strand.
GAGGCTGTTTCAAATTAAATTTTTTATGATTTATTTCTTAGAAAACTCATTATTGGTGTACAGAAAATCTACTGATTTTTGTATTTTCGTTTTGTGTCCAGCTACTTTGCCAAATTTGTTTATCTGCTCTAGAAATATTCTGATGGAGTGTGTTGGATTCTCTAAGTATAGGATATTTCATCTGCAAACAGATAATTTCACTTATTTTCCCATATGTATCCCTTTCATATCCTTCTCTTGATAATTGCTGTGGCTAAAGTTTCAAGTACTATATTGAATAGGATTGGTGATAGTGGAAATCCTTTTCTTGTTTCTGATTTTAGAGGACATACTTTAAGTTTTTTGTGTTCAGTATGTTGTTAGCTTTGGATATGCCGTGTATAGACTTTATAATGTTGAGGTAAGTTCCTTTTATCCCTAATTTCTTCAGAGTTTCAAACAGGAATGGGTGTTGGATTTTGTTAAAGGCTTTTTATGCATCTATTGAGATTATCATATGATTTTTATTTTTAGTTCTACTTATGTGATTAATTACATCTATTGATTTGTGTATGTTGATCCAACCTTGCATCCCTGGAATGAATTGAATTTGGTCATGAAGTTCTATGATTCTATGAACCATCACAGAAGACAACATAGATGAATTAAAAAACACATATGAAAAAGACTAAAAGTTCTCCTTGCCAGGGTGTTTAACATGTTGTGAATTTTTTAAATGTGAATTGCCAATATTGTATTAAAGATTTTTGCATCTATATTCATCAAGGATATTGTTATGTAGTTTTCTTTCCTTGATGTGTCTTTATCCATTTTGGAAATCAGGATGACGCTGGTTTTAAAGGATGAATTTGGGAATATTCCACCCCTTTCTATTTAATGGAATAATTTGCGGATCACTGGTAATAACTTCCCTTTACAGATCTTAGAGAATTCAGCTGAGAATACATCTGTTTCTGAGCTTTTCTTGAATAAATTTTCTGACATTAGTTTGTATCTATTCTCCTTCTCCTAGGCCTAGGATTCTTAAATTTCACTCCTTAGTGTTGTCCCAGAGCTCTTGTATATTTTGTACATAGTTTTTTTTTCCATATTACTGTCTTAGTATTCTAATTCCTGAACCTTATCTTCCAGCCCTGATATTCTTTCTTCTGTTTGATATAGTCTGCTGATGAGCTTCTCCACTGAGCTTTTTATTTTACTGATTGAGTTCTTCTTTTCTAAGATTTTTGTCTGATTTCTTTCCAGAATGTCTCATTAATAAAGTACTCTTTTGTATTCTATATTTCCCCCATGGTTTATTCCTTAGATTTCCCTTTATTTCATTGATTATTTTGACAATACATTTTTTACATTCTTTGTTCAACATTTTCTCCACTTCAACATCTCTAGATTCAGTTGTTGGAAAATTGTGAGTTTGGGGATGCATTGTATTAATTTGTTTTCTCACGTTATCTATGTCTATGTTGAAATTTGATCTTCTGTTGGGATGGATAGTTCAGACCACTGTTATGGAAGGGTCTTTTAATGAGCTTATTTCTCTTTATTCTTGCCACAGGCTGAGGTCCTTAAAATACCCACTCAATAAATTCAAAGCTCCACTTTGACAGGAAAGAATAACCATTGGTAATAGCTGCAAATTGAAAGCAAACTACATGTAAACATAACATAATAACTTATTAAAAATGTACATATAATAGCTGAGCGTGGTGATGCATGCCTGTAATCCCAGTACTTTGAAGGCTGAGATAGAAGGATAGCAGGTCTGTGGCTAGCCTCAGGAACTTAGTGAGGCCCTCCACAGCTTAGTGAGACCCTGTTTCAAAATATAAAATAAAATAGGGCTGGGGGTGTAGCTCAGGGTTAGAATGTCCCTGGGTTCAATCCCCAGTACCACAAAAAAAATGCAAGCATAACATAATAACTTATTAAAAATTCTGTTAACAAAACAGAAACACTTTGTGAAGCTCAGCACTGTGCCTTATATATCCATTCTTTTTCCTCCTCATCAATGGGCAGTTCTGGGTGTTCTTCTGTGGGACTGTACCATTTCCAACCTGGGGAGTACATCCCTCTTTGGTACTGGTGAACATTTTAGGTTCTTCCTGGGGAGAAGCACCAGGGGCCAGGGTTAATCACAATGACTGCACCCTGCCCTCACTCAAACGGACTGAGGTGGCTCTAAAAATACCATGGCTGACCTGGAACCCTGTGGGCTCCTTTGTGTTGCACAAAGGCTTCCACTGGGCTTCCCCTTCCCAGAAAACTGAACTTTTCTAAATGTGAGCCAGGTACTTTGTGTGCTTCCAGGAATCTTGTGAGGAGAGAAGTATACTGTGCATGGGCAGTGAAGTGGGCCCTGCTAATTTCCCTCTGTCAACCAGCAGCTTTCTCTGGCTTTAGGCTCATCATGATCACCCCTGGTAAATTATTCAGATAACTGTCTACCAGTTCCTTCCTCCACGGAACAATGTGCTGTCATCTCCAGGGGAGATAAAGATGCAGTGGATTATGGTGCCTAACATATAGGTACAGGGAACAAAGCTTAGGGAGCCCCTACAGGATAGCCTTCTGCAGTTCTCCACTTATAAATTAAGGAAACTTTAGTACTTTTCATACAGTTGCCCACTGCCCAGGTTCAGGTCCAGCTAAATTCAAACTGACTTTCCCCTTTGCTGCTTTTTATATAATAATTTTGTCAGCATTTCTCTTTCTCTCCCTTTGTGTGACTCCACCCTACTGGCCCTGGCACCAGCCACAGATGCAGTTTCGGGCCTGATTAAACCTTTCTTACTCTTTGATCCAGTAATCAGAGTCTCTGGGTCTCTCCAAGTCTCTCCAAGTCTCCAGCTGTCCAATATTAAACCTCAGTGCATTCCTTCTGTCACCCACCTCACTGAGTAGCTATTCTCCAAGTATTTTGGTTCTAAACCGTAGAGGACCTGTGACCTGCAGCCCTCTTCCACGGTGACATCTTCCAATTCTCCCAACTTAATGAGATTTTAAAAGAATATTTTTATCTATCATCTATCTATCATCTATCTATCTATCAATCATCTATCAATCTATCATCTATTATTTATCTACTTACATATTTAGAACAGTATGCATATACATAAATGTACATTTAGATATATAAAATTTAAAAAATGTTTTACATTGTAGCAAAATTTGATGATGTCTTTTGAACATTCTTGCATAAAATATCAACTAGTATACAAGTATGTACTTATTCACTAATCAAGATTGACCAGAAATGGTGCCAGGCTTTGAGGATAGTTACCCTTACAAAAAGACAATACCTCTGCTCTCATGGAAAATATATATATTAAGGCATGAATAATAAACAAAATTCAAACAAATAGTTCTATAATTACAATTTTAAGTGTTATGGAGAAAAATCAGGGTCTACAAAGGTTCATTAACATTTATAGATGATGGTGGTAAAAGAGGATCTACTTTAGTATTAAAGTAGTGAATGAGACGTATAAAGAAAAGGTAAAATGGAAGGTCTTTTAGATGAGAAGATATACAAGGTCAGACCTTTATAATGCCTGAAAGTTAAACTGGGCATGCTGTTAAAGAGGTAAGATGATTTCAGAGTAATTACCATATTAGAATATTTTGAGTAATTGTGGAAAACACAACTGCCAGAAACAGGTTAACATTTGCGTTGGAAAGGTCTAAGGGTCATGGAAAGCCATGGTTACACTGATGGACTCGCTGAAGGCAGCCTGTCCCTCCAAGGTAAATGTTCCTGTGTCTCTTGCTGGCACCTACTCCCAAATATCCCTCTTGTCAAACAGTGTCTCAAGGATCTTCTGCACATCCAGCGGTTTTATTTCAAAGACTGCAATATTTCTGTGGCCAGCCAAGTTAAACATTAACCCCTAGCCCTTGCTGCACATTTACTAGTTAAACTTTACCTCCTGGGCTCTGCACGTATGCAGTAGCATCCATACCTCAACCTCCCCCCTCAAGAATGAATAAAAGCTGTGGACCAGTGTCCAGTGGGCCCTTTGCCAAAGAGTGAGGTCCCCGGCCTGCCCCTCTCAATCTGCTCTGGGTCTGCATCATTCTTTTCCTCTCAGGTATGATGCGGGGCAGTCACCAACAAGTAATATCAGTAATTTCACAATAGGAAGGGTAACTCCAGGGTGTACTGTGGACCAGGCAGTAAAAAGGTCAAGTATACATATGTGGAGAGAAAGAGAGGTCTGAATTTCTTGTTTATAGGTTTATTATTGCCTACCTCCCGTTCTCAGAAGCAAGCTAAAGTAGAAATGAGTCTATTGAAAGGAAGAAGCGTTGACCCTGGCAGCAGCAGGGTGTGGAGGGAGGGTAGGATCAGTGGCATCGCCATAGATCCATCTTCTTCAGAACTTTGTTAAGATTTATAACCCCCTTGTCTCTCTGTCACTGCTGAGAATTCAGGAGCAATTCTAATTCCCAGTTAGGATAATTAAATTTCATTTTGTGTGATTAAACATTATATTTTTCTAGAAGCTTATGGAAATTTCTCTTTGCCTTCAATATTTTTAAATTTCACAATGTGTTGTGGTATGAATCTTATAATTCATTATACTAGGTGTCGGGTTATCTCTCTAAATTTGGCAATTCATGTCTTTCAGTTCTGGGAAATATTTTAATAATTTTATTAATTATTTCCTACCATCTGTTTTTCTTCCCTCTCCATCTGGGCCTTCTATTATTTGGACTTAGGAATTCTGTAAGTGATATCTGTGTTTTTCTACATTTTCTCTATGTGTTATTTTATATTTTTCTATAAAGTTTTCTTGACTTTATTTCTTTGATTCTATTGAATATTTTATCTACTTGTCATATTTTTAAATTCCAATCATGCTTTCTGGTTTTTATGAAGTTTTTTCCTTATTTTTATTTTAGTAATTAGCTATTATCTCATCCCTGTGGTATGTAGATTACAGGATTTGTTTTGTTTTATAGTATTTTTGCTACTTTCTTAGGAGGAAAACATTGTTTATATCTGCTTATTTTGGTCTTATCTTCCTTGTTAGAGAATTTGCTCAGATGTCCAGTTGATGTTGGGTTTCTGTTCTTGAGTAAGAGAGGGACCACAAAAATATGACATGGAATTGCTGAGCCATGTGTAGAGTTTTTCAATCATATGCTTCCTTTTGGATGACATGTGGATCCATTTTTGTGGCTAATGCTATAGTTGTTGACATTCTTGAGGGTACTGTGGTGCAATTCACTGAGTTGCAGAGCTGCTTTTCACTGCCTTCAGCATTCAGTGCTCTTCAAATTCTGTGAGGTCTGTGACTTGAGTGCATAGAACTCCAGCTGTCTGTATAGGGGTAGGAACAAAGTAATTTAGTGACTTACTAAAAAAGGCCTGACTCTCATAACCTGAGGTTCTTGGTAATTTATCTACTTTATTGAGTAATCTGTGAAGTAAACAAAGTATTCAAGTTAACCCATCACAAAATTGGGATTCAGCTTTCTCAGGACCATTAAGTCCATTATATGCAACACATAAGTCCATTATATGCAACACACACACACACACACACACACACACACACGCACATACATGCACATACACACAGACACACTTTATTGGTGCATTGTAATCATATCTCATAATGAGATACAAAGTGATACAACATACATGCACATACCACTTGGTGTATTTCCCTGTGCATCCCACCCTTCTTCCTCCTCCTACGTCCCCATACATTTTAGTGAGATTGATAGTGATACCATCATATATGAACATAACATTACTTTAACTCTTTGCTTCCTCAATCTTCTTTTTTTCTCCTCCCCACCTCCTTCCCCCGTTCCCTTCCACTATTCTTCTGATCTTTCTCCTCGTTTATCTGAACTCCCTCTTATTTCCTATTTTCTCTCTAGCTTCTACATATGAGAGGAAACATATAATCTTTCACTTTCTGAGATGGGGGCTGATCTCACTTAGCACAATATTACCTAGTTCTATCCATTTTCCTGAGAATGACATAATTTTGTTCCTTTTATGGCTGAGTAAAATTTCATTCTGTGTATGCACCACATTAGGTTCCACAATTTGGCTATTGTGAAGTGTGCTGCAATAACCATGGATATGAGTGTATCACTATAGTATTCTGACTTTATTCTGGAATTAAATTATCAAAGGAGTGGTACCACTGGGTTATATAATGGTTCCATGCCTAGTCTTTCGAGGAAGTTCCATTATGATCACCATACAGGTTGTATTAGTTTACAGTCCCACCAAGAGCATATAAGGGTTTCTATTTCCCTACATCCTCCCAGCATTTATTGTTGTTTGTATTCTTGATGATTGCCATTTTAACTGGAGTTAGATGAAATATCACTGTAGATTTTTGACAAAGGTGCCCAAAACAAATGCTGGAGAAAAACAGCCTTTCCAACAAATGGTGTTGGGAAACTTCTTCCACATGTAGAAGATTGAAATTAGACCACTCTCTCACCTTGCATAAAAGTCAAATGAAAATTGATCAAAGGCCTAGAAATTAGGCCATAAACTGCAATTTCTAGAAGAAAACAGAGGACCAACTCTCCAACATATACACCTTCCTAGAGACTTCCTCAACAAGACCCCTAAAGCTAAGACAATGAAATGAAGAATCAATAAATGGTATGTCATCAAATTAAGACATTTATGCACAGCAAAGAAAACAATCAAGAGTTAGGATGGAAGAGAATCTCTGTCAGCTATTCCTGTGACAGAGGACTAATATCTAGAATATATAAAGAACTAGAAAAAAACCTTAGCACTAAGAAAACAAATAACCCAATTAATCAAAAAAATGGGCAGTAGAGCATGGTTTGGTGACACATACCTGTAACCTCAGTACTTGGTAGGCTGAGACAGGAGATTCACAGATTCAAGGCCAGTCTCAGCAACTTAGAGAGACCCTGTTTCAAAATTAAAAAAATAAAAAAAGTGCTGGAGTGTAGCTTGGTGGTAGAATATCCCTGGGTTCAATCCCCAGTACCAAAATAAATACTTAAATAAATAAATAATGACTAAATAAATAAGTAGTCAGTTGAACTGAATAGACACTTCATAAAAGAAGAAATACAAATTGCCAACAAATCTAGGAAAAAATGTTCAACATCATTAGCTCTCTGTATGCTTTAAAGATTCCCCCATTTTGCTGTTGTATCTTCTATAGATCTCTTTATCTTGTAGAAGACTTTCTTTGATAGTGGTTTGGAAGTGTTTAACAAAAGAACAAAATGATATTCATGTCTTCAATAAATCATAGTAAACTAGAAGTTCACTGAAGAGGAAAGCATATGCTAATGTGTATATACAAACAGACACACACTTAGATCATGTATATTATTGTATATGTAAATATATGTAAAGAAGCCTCCATTACTTTCTTAATTTTTATAGATCCCAGAGTCACAACTATTTAGAAACTAAATTATATTTCATTGAAGTACATTAAATGTTAAAGATAATCCCACTGTTTTGTTGTTTAGTTTTTGCTTTTGTTTGTAATACAAGAATCAGGGAAGGATCTTTAAATCTATGCATTTATCATAAAACTACTTGTGTAAGATGTGTAAATTCATCCTATTGATTATCATTAAGACCACTAAGAGGCCTGAGAAGAAAATCTGTTAATAGGGCCTGATTGAATTAAGTTGAAGATAGGCAAAAACCACTGAGTCAGAAGCATTGGAGACACATTCAAAACATAAAGCAGAATCTTGATACCCCACTGCTTAAAAAAGAATTTCTCACCATCACTAAAAGCAAAATCTTGATACCCCACTGCTTAAAAAAGAATTCCTCACCATCACTAAAACAGTCATGATCAGTCTTACCAAGTGCCCAACTTTTAATTGCCTCCCTGGAGATTAAAGCGATGGCATACGTACATTCAATGACACTTGAATCACTTCCTTTGCTTTATGAGGACAGTCACAGGTAAGCAGGCAGAGAGGAGGCAGTAAAGGACAGCCTTTTCAGAAAAATATCAGGGGTGGTTGACCCTTCTGGACACCCACCGGGGAGAAATGCAGAGGGTTTTGCATTATTGATTCTGTGTGCTCCAGAACAGAGAAAAGGTTGGAAGCAAGAGTTCCCTAGAAATCAAAATTGAGAGAAATAACTCAAAAGTTTCCTCTCCCTATTACCTTGAAGTTCTCATCCTTCTCTCCAGACTCCTCAAATGGACCTGAAAAACCAGAGACCTTGTGCCAAATAGAATCACTAAATAGGAACTGATGGACTTCATTCCTCCACAAGTTTACAATGTGAACAAGAAATTTCCTATAATAGACAAAATATAGTTATGAGATCCAAAGTGAAATTGCTTGCCACATTCTTTAAAATTGTCTTACACATAATGATTACATTCTGTAATCAAAATTTGCCTTATTGTTTAATGACCCCAAGGGTTAAGTAGAGACTGTGGACTTATCTGGGAGCCCATCATTTAAGTATTGTTTCAGTGAATATTAAATAGTTAAAGACAATCTTTGCAAATTGCCTATTTTTTGGTTGTTAGAATGAAATAAAATAACAGCAGCAGTTATGTTGAGGTAAGTAATACCTGGCATTAAAGTTACACTTATCTCACAAACTGTATTTGAAAGGCTTTACATACCTTAATTTATAATAAATTCATGAGACTAGCTCTATTACTATCTCCATTTTACAGAGGAGAAAACTAAAGCAAAAATAAAAAAGAACAAGAGGAACAAAAATTTCAATGATTACACAGCCAGTGATTGCTATGACCAGGTTTCAAACTCAGGCTCTAGGACACACCAAGTCCAATACTATTAACCTCTAGTGAGCCTATGAGGCTTTGTTTAAAAAGAAAGTTGCCAGTTCATTTATGACTAAGTATGAAGGTGCTCCTATTTCCCTTGGTAACCTTTTCCAATGTCTAAGTTGCTGTGCTTGCCACTCTTTCTTCCATATATACTTTTTATTCTTCTATCACATTTACCCTTATGTTCACCTATAATTGTATGTACATTGCTCTCAAATCCAAATTTTTAGACTTTCTACTAATCTCAATTTTTACATTTCCAATTGCCTATAATGTGTATATTTTATATATTCCTCCAGAAAAATTAAAATCAGTAGGTGTAAATCCCTGGCAGAATAATTAATGGTTAATAGATCAAGGAGACATGAGTTTGACACCTGGCTCTGTCGCTTATAATCCCATGACCCAGCACACAATAAGTAATCATTTGTCATAAGCTCCTCTCCTCATCCTCCTCCTTTCTTCTGTAAAATAGTAAAATATTATACTTATAGGATTGTTATAAAGATCAAATAAGATAAAATACTTGAGGAAATACTGTCATCAGTACACATAAATGATAGTTATTAGAAGGAAGTCTTGATTTGGAGATATATTTTTTCCTTTCCTCTACTTCGGAGCTATGACTGAAGAGCCAACTACATAAAGTAAAGCTATGTTGGTGTTCCAAATATAAATAAAACATATATGGAAGTAATAATTCAAAAATAAACTAAGAACATATCTGTTAAAGGAAAGGTAGCAGAAAGCTATAAGGATTAACTTATAAACTTAGAGAATAACCACTCTGAAGCCACCTCTCAGGGCAATATGTAAATGATGGAGGAGTTGAGTTTCAGAGAAAAACAGTATTGCTTGCCTGACTTCACATATTCCTCTCTCTATCCAATTCCCACCTTTCAAAATCTGAACCATAGTTTTAGAAATCTTTGATCAAACCTGACTTCTATCAGGAAGCTTTATTACTTTCTTAAAAATAAATGTCTCTGTCCTCCAAAATCTCATATCACTTTTAATCTCTCATGTGACACTTTTTAAACTTATGAAACATTTATGTTTTAATTATCTCATGACATTACTAAAATATAATGCTGTTCGTGTTCCGAGCATGTGACATGCATCGTTGCATCCTTTCCGGTGTTTGATTACCTTTCTGTAGAGACTTCTATAACAAACCTCTTCATGCTCTAAGAAGCAGAAGATGAGTATGTGAAAGAAACAAGGATAGTCACCAAGTTAGAAACACGGTGAAATGGCACTCCGGTTGATTCCCTGTCTCTGAAACCTGAAGGGCATAATCAGAGAAAACCCTGGAAAGGGAGCAATGATGTGAGATGTGTTGGCAGGGTACCGAGAGTGAGGTGCCACACCAGGTACTATTTCTTTCTACACGTCTACCTAACCTGCCACGCATGTTTGCCAGCAACTTGAAATACACACTAAAATAACAATATCATTATATAAGCAAGTTATGCAGGATGTAAAAATATGTATTGAGTAGTTTATCATATGCAAATTAAAACACATCTGTAAGATAATTTCTTGATTATTGTTCTGTCTTGTTTTGTTTAATTTTATTTCATGACATTTACAGAATTCATCAATCATTTCAATATGACCAAAAGGCAGTGATGTGAAGAACATCACAATCAAAATAAGAAAATAATTTAACTAATATGATTAATATAGCAATCTTTATAAATAACTGAAAAGGTCTTACCTCTGGTTACGTGGTTAAGTGATGAGTTAAAAAATGCCACTATCCTCCTTCAGAACCCTGTCCCCCTGTGTGGAGGAGCTATTCTATTTCTCTATTCCCTATTTTTCCTTGATTTAAAATAATTCTATATGCTTATGCTTAAAAAGAATATTCCATTTGTTTTGTGTATGGGTGAAGATTCAAGAAGTTATAATCATGAAACAGCTTGAAAAATCAAATTGTCTTATCAGAAAATATAAAATAATAAACAGAGTTATATGGGCAAAAATAAAATTGCTGTAGTATAGAGATAAATCAGTAAGATCAAAAGACCTAGACATCATAGTGGGCCATGGTCTAAATGAGAGTTAAAAATACAAACATATTTGTAAAACTTATAATATGAAAACCATCTTTATTAGGACAATTAGCTTTACGGTATATAAACTATATTTCTGCTATGTAGAGCTTAATTTTCAGGCATATGAGAAAGGCAGATAAGTATCAGAAACTATAAATAAAAAGAAGCTGATAATTAGTGTTTTAAAAAGTTGAGATCTTGGCAATTTAGATTTAAAAACAGTCTCTACGACTGGGGTAAATGAAAGGATAATTTTATATTTTCATATATTAGAGAACCATCACAGTAAATTGTCATTTTGGCTGAAAACTAAATGTTGGACATAATTCCTGGAAAAGTAACATTGAAGTACTGAAAAAATGTACTAGGAGAGAATCTGGAAACTGTTCCCTTGTTTACCCAGTTTGTAGCTATTCTTCGCATTCCACAGTGCTTTCTGATGAGTTGCTTCTGCTTCTGAGCCATTCAATTCTTCTAAAACACCAATAATATTAGGACCATTATTTTGAATGCTTAAATAATATTACTACTGTACTTTTCCATTTGAGATAGCTAGTTTTAATGAAACTAACACTCCATTGTAGAATGATACAATTAGAGGCATTTGGACTACTACCTTGGCTGTGTCGTTTTAATCCAGTCAATTATTTATCATCCTTATACTAAAATTTGCTATTTTAAAATGACATTGTTCTCAACAAATAACCTATCTTTCACAGTATGAACAGAAAACCTTACCTCCTACTGAAAATAAAGCATATAATATGATATTTAAAAGCATTCATTTAGGAGTCTGGCATACTTAATTTTAGACTTAAATCTGGCACTCACTTTCTCTATAATTCGCAAATTTAAAAATGTTGATTATCTGTTTATTCATTTGAAGGTATGAAAATAAGAGTTTCATAATTGCTTATTACATTAAATACTATATATAATATTGAGCCACATCAATGCTCAATAGTTAATAATATTATTATACAAGAATGTTGAGGGTATTGGTCAGCAATTCCCTTAACTTTGACAGTTGGAGACTGGGAACCAGTGGGAGGGAGTAGTGATGGGCAGGGGAGAGAGGGTAGAGGGAGTCTGGACATGATCAAGCAGGATTTATGCATGCGTGTAAATATAACAGTGAAACTTACTAATTTGTACAATTAATATGTGTTAAAAAAATTCCCTTAGCTGCTCACAATGCTATTCTCAAAATTACCTTTATTTAGAACCACACTTAACTCCTTTTCTTCTGTGCAAAGTTATCCTCTTTGCCTGTTTCTTCCAACTTGTGCTATATTGCTTCATAGGTTAATTCCTGTAGCTGTCCTTGCTTTGATTTACAGTTTCACCTAGATTTGCACAGAGCTTCGTAACACGTGTTGTTTCTTTCCTACCCGACACATTGACTCGCTCTTAAAACTTTTAAATACTAGCTCCTACTGCCTCAGCAACAGATCCTTAACATATAGTGCAAGGGTATTATCAGCCTCTAATTCTCCAGCAACATCTTCCAACAATCTCAACACTTGACAACATCAAATCCACGTGCTCATATGTTTGCACCTTTGCTTAAAATATACTTTTATGCATCTCTTGTCAGCATGGCTACTTCCTATGTAGCACTAGCCTTTTCTCCTCTGGAATGCCTTCTGGGGCTCCTATTGGACTGGGTTATGTTTCCTTCCTTTATGGTAGTGACAAAATGCCTTTGAAGTAATATTGTTATTTGCCTGTTAGCCTTTTGTCCACTTTAAACAGTGGATGACTCTATGGATTTTTCTCCAGGGAAGAAAGATAAAAGACAGCCAAAAAAAAAAAAACACAAGGCTTGTAATTATTTCCAACACCTAAACTAGGGTGACTGAGAGAATTCAGAGGATTAAATTTGTAGGAAATTAGTTTTGAGATGAATTTAAACCACGGCTGTTGGAGGGGTGAGGAGAGATGAGGTGGAGGGTGGGAAAAAGTGTATTTATGAGAGTAGAGACTGTTTTGCATATTTTTTAATATCCAAGGAATTCGAGTGACCATGTGACTACTCATCAGAATTGTATCAGTAATATGTTGTGTGTTACAATCCTGAGGACAATAGAAAATAAATTCTCAGAAATGACTAAGATTAAAGTTTTAAAAATTGGAATAATAATGTCTCAGCTATGGCAATGAGTTATTCTTAGGAAATAAAATTCTGTTTTATTAAAAATTATAAATGCTCAAGTTTTGTTGAAAAAATAACTAAATAACCAGTGTTTTAATTCAACTATAGAAGGTTTTTGGGGATAAAATTTATTAATCACCAACTCTGTTTAAATTTATGTCAATATTAAGAAAGAATCCAGTTTTGCTAGAGCTGGTTTGTACTGATTTAAGAAAACCATCTGGGCTCCGGCTTAGTGCCAGGCATGATGGGGCACACCTGTAGCCCCAGTATTCAGAAGGCTGAGACAAGAGAATTGCAGGTTTGAGGCCAGTGGGGAGTAACAGTGAGGCCCTGTTTCAAAATAAAAATAATGCAAAATAAGTCTAGGGATGTATCTTAATGGTAGAACACCCCTGGTCTCAATCCCCAGTAGGAAAAAAATAATCAGGCTTAGTGATGTCTTGGTTGTTTTTCAAAATTGGACATTGTGGGAATATTTCACACTATAGAAAATGGCAAGTCTACAAACTGCCTTTTGTTAAACATTGATCACTAAATTACTGGTAAAGCCTCAGGCCCAAAAGAACTCAGAAATGTAAAGGACCCATCCAATAAATTGATATTATGACAACAATTTTAGATATGACTCACAAACCTGTAGCTGCTTATGAAACAACAGGTATAAATAAAAGGAAGAGTGAATATAACCAGCCACATAACAAAATTAAATTTAGCCAGGCATGGTGGCACATGCTTGTAATCCCAGTCCTTGGGAGGCTGAGACGGAAGGATCGGAGGTTCGTGGCCAGTCTCAGCTACTTAGTGAGACCCTCCACAACCTAGTGATACCCTGTTTCAAAATAAAGAATAAAAAAATAGGGCTGGGGATGTAGCTGAGAGGTAGAATGACCATGGTTCCATCCCCGGTACCAAAAAAAAAAAATCTGTAAATTTTTAGGGGGGAAATGTGACAGCATTTATTCAGTGCTTTGTGGAAATCCTGTATTTCACTTTGCTCTTATTGGATGTCAGTGGGATGTTGGAGCTGTATCTGAGACTCTCTCCCTTCCTTTAATCCACATGGTAACACTAGCATTTAGTTCACATATTGGACTTTTCATAAAATTTTTTCTAAGCAATAATTTACAGGTTTAAACTATGTACACACACACAAACACACACTTGTGTGTGCACATGCACATACACACACACACTCCTTCCTACAATTTCTATAGTAATACCTAAAATAATGATTGAGCATATTTTCTATTTACTCAGTACGCTGGTAATTTTCAAGTCACTTTCAGCTATCAACATTTTATACCAAGTTTCATAAAAGTAAATATTTCCCAATCAAAACCCCCAACAAGTTATTTTTCAGATATTGGAAACCTGATCTCAATGTTTAAATGAGTTGGGGGTATAGCTCAATGGTCAAATGTGTGTTTAGGCTGCATGAGACCATAGATTCAATACTCAGAATGAATAAAATAAAGTAAAATAAAATAAAACAAAGAGAGAAATAAATAAATAAAGTTTATATGCAGAAGCAAAAGACCCAGCATATTGAAGAAGGTCAAAGTTGGAGGCCTAAAATGATCTGACTTTGAGACTGGCTCTAAAGCTACAGTAAACAAAGCACTGTGGCACCAAAGAAAGAACAGATAAGAAGACTAATGCAGCCAAGAAGAGGGCCCCGAAACAGACCCATACAATTATACAACTGATCTCTGACAAATGATACTCTTTTTTTTACAAAAAATGGTGTTGGAACATCAGACAACCATGTGTAAATAAAGGAGAAAAAAATGAAACCATCGTTCTCATATCCTTTACAAAAATTAACTCAGAATGAATTCCAGAACTAAATTTAAAATATAAAACTGTAAAACTCTAGATGTCAACATAGGAGACCACTTAGGTCACCCTGAGTCTGGCAGTTGCATTTTAATTGCAACACCAGAGGCACAACACATGAGGAAAAAAGGAAAGAAAACGAAAAGTATATATAACGTTGAGCTTTATTAAAATTAATAAAAGTTTCCTCCTCAAAATACAGTATCAGAAGATTGAGAAGACAAGATACACATTGGGAGAAAATGTTAGTGAAAGACATATATGATAAAGGAAAGATTCCCAAAATATACACATCTTTATAATCAGAAAAAAATAGAAATGGTTGCCTGAGACTGGGGAGGTCACAGGAGAAGGGAGGTGGAGAGAGATAAGTCAATGGTACAATGTTATAGTGTATAAAAGTAATAAGTTCTTATGTTCTATGACATAGCATGGTGGATATAATTAACAATAATGCATTATATGTCTTAAAATAGGAGATAAAATTAAAAGTACTCCCCATAAAGAAATGATGAATTCAAAGTGATAGATATACTAATTACTCTGAGTTGATCATTATCCAGTGTGTACATGGATTAAAATATCACATTGTGCCTCATAAATATGTATAGATCTTATGTCAAAAAATAAAATTAATGAATTGAACAAACGGTACCAATGTATTGAACTGAAATTTAATCAAAGACAATATAAGGATGGCAAATACACATATGGAAAGATGGTCAATGCCGCATGTCATTAGGGAATTACAAAATAAAACACCTAGAAACAGCTACTATTTCAATGGTGAAAACCCCAAACACTGCTGACACCAAATGCCGGTGAGGACGTGGAACAAGAATTCTCATTTATTACTGGTGGGAATGCAACATGTATAACCACTTTGGAAGACAGTTTTTCTTCAAACCTAAATGTATTCTTAGTATCTTATCTAATAATACCACTCTTTGTTCTTTACTCAAATAAACAAAAAACATACGTCTACACAAAAACCTACACATGAATGTTTGTAGCAGTTTTATTTATAATGCAAACAGTTAGAGGTAACCCAGATGTCCTGAATTAGGTGAATGGATAAATAAACTACGGTAATACATATGTTAGGGAATATTATTTAGAAGTAAAAAATGCCTATGAAACCATGAATAAACATCGAAGAATCTCTAATGCATATTGTTAAGTGAAAATTCAATGTGAAAAGATTATATACTATATATTTCCAACTTCATGACCTTCTGGAAAGGCAAAACTATGGAAACATTAAAAAGAGATCAGCGGTTGACAGGGTTGTGGGGAACAGAGGTAGGCACGAATAGAATGACTAGAATTCTGCTTAATGTAAACTATTGACTTGGGTTGATAATGATGTAGCACTGCTGATTCATAGGTTGTAATAAGTGGTCTATACTGGCACAGGATTTGATAGTAGAGGAGGCTGCATGTTTGTGGGGGGAGAGGTTACATGATAAATCTCTGTAATTCCCACTCACTTTGAGTAGGAAATGAAAACTGCCCCACAAATAGTCTGTTCTTTAAAAAAGGAAATATCAAAGCATTAGAAACACTTTCTCGCTGGGCCTGGTGGTGTATGCCTGTAATCCCAGTACTTGGAAAGTTTACAGGAGAATCGCAGGTGTGAGACCAGCCTCAGCAACTTAGTGAGACTCTCAGCAACCTAGAGAGACCCTGTTTCAAGACAAAACATTAAAAGTGGTGGGGAGCAGGGATATAGCTCGGAGGTAGAACACCCCTGAGTTAAATCCCTAGTACCACAAACACACACAGTCACACACACACAAATGCACACACAAATGCACACATACATAAACACAAATTATCTTGGTAAATCTGGAAAAAATAAACTAATTTTAAAAATAATTTATTCAAATGGATTTTAAAACAAAAACAAAGAAAATCCATAATGTAATATTTTTCCTCTAGTTGCCATTTATTACTAAAACTGTAACAGAACTTACTAGGTACTCATTTTCTCTTCAATTTTCTGTCAGCCATATGGCTGGCCTGACTGTAACGAATCAGCATTGAAGTGACTTTGAAGCCAAGCTGGCCAATACTAGTCTTCTATTACAGTGTTTGATTTGGTTTTTAATTTGCTGTTCAATATTTTTCTTAAATTGATTTATAAAATTTTTAATTTTAGAATTATCTATTGACTAATTTAAATTTAGCATTGAAATATTTTTAGTGAGTTGGGCTTATTCCAAAGCCTGAAATATTTTAAATATTACAATATTTTTTTTTTGCACTGGGGATTGAACCTAGGGACATTCTACCTCTGAGCTACACCTCCAGCTCTATTTTATTTTTATTTTGAAACAGGATCTCACAAGGTTGATGAGAGTCTCACTATTTGCTGAGGCTGTCCTCAAACCTGTGATCCTCCTGTATCAGCCTCCCAAGTACTGAGATTACAAGTGTGAACCACCACGCCTGACTTAATATCACAATGATTTAGTATATGACTTTAGTCTCATTGCACAGGCTTATAAAATGAGATACTTTTATTTTTATTTATATTAATTGCTTTATTTTGTTATTAGATGGACCAATATGGCTCCCAGAAGAGAGTAGCAGCTGCTGACCAAAAGAATTTTCTTTAATGTTATTCAAGTCCCTTAATGAATCAAAACACTTTAGAAAAATATTTTTCTTTTAATAATCACAAGTTTCAATCATCTAAAAGAAGAAAGCCATGGATTTGCATATGATCTATATCAGTCTTCATATCCGCATACCACACTATGTCAACATATTCCTAGCTGCTAAGGAAAACCACTACAGAGATTCCTTTGTCATCTAACCCACTTCTATCATGTAAATAGAGTATTTTTACTTTTTTTGCCAGTCAAAGTATGTACAACACTAAGTTCTCAATGGGGTAAACATAGTAAGATAATATAAATACAATATAAATAATATAAATCATGTCTCATAGATAGGACTTGGAAGGAATAAAATTAATAATTAGAAAAACTTCTGTGTCCTTTGTAATCAAGGTCACCCATTCAGTTTGAAAAGGGTTTTTGGGATTTTTATCATAGACTATGTGTTTTGCCATCAATTATACTTCAGTGAGGATATAAACTAAAAAATAACTGTCCATTGTTAGTTACTGATCTCAAATCAACTGACATCTTGAAATAAGTAAGAAAAATTATTCCCTTGTTACACATTAAACAGAGACTATAACAGAGACTATAATTTTGATGGGTGTGATTTTTCTGAGTGTTTGGTTTTATTTTTTGGTACCTATTATTTTCATATTTACCTATTCCTTAAAAAAATCCTGTTGCAGAATTATTTGCAGGGCCAATGGATTATGTATAATAAGAAAAGGAAGAAGGTTCCAAATCCACTGAACTGCAGATGTGACTGTTCAAACTGATTGCCTTTGCATAGTGGTGCACTGAGCAAACTCACAGCCAGGCTGGTTTGCTTTGACCAGCTTCACAAAGTAGCAGCAGGAAAACAGATCCCAGTCATTAAAGGTCATGGAAAGATCATACTGTGCTCAATCTTCTGTGAGCATTCCAGTGTTTACTTGAACTGCCACTTGCCATGAAGTCTGTGAGGACTGAGAGCATTTTGTTAACATTTACAGTGTACAACAGAAAATTGTATTTTGAATTTACAACTTTTTCATATGTGTGGGTAACTAAATGTCACCAAAATATCATATGTGGAATTCTGAATTGAAATATATAATAATTGTACAAACTTAAGCTGTATTATTTTCTCTCTCTCTTTTTATTTTCTTTTTCTTTTTGAAGTTGAAAGAAATTATTATACAATGAATGCTCTTGAAAATTTGAAGAGTGTTATTTGGGAACACATATACTTCAAAACTTCCCTAAATATATTTCCCATATAGTTTTTAAAATAGAGCTGTGATTTTTAATTAGGTATCTATTTATTTATTCCATTGATTTCCAGTCAATATATGTGCCAAGTCCATAATAGATGATCATTTAATAATCATAGTAACTACATTTATTAAGCACATATTGTGTATCAGGCACTTTCAATGCATGTGTCATGGAATCTTTTCAACAATCATATGGTATTATTAATATCATTATTATTATCTCCATTTTATTTATTCATTTAAATAAAACTTATTGAGTTCTTACCATATTCTAGTTAGGTGAGAAAACTGAGGCTCAGTAGTTTTAATTAACTTTCCTAAAACCACACGTGTAGCCAGGCGTGGTGGCGCACGCTTGTAATCCCAGTACTTTGGGAGGTGGAGACCGGAGGATCCAGGTTCGCGGCCAGCCTCAGCTCTCTCGCTCTTTCTCCCCCTGTCTCTCTCTCTCTCTCTCTCTCTCTCTCTCTCTCTCTCCCTCCCTCCCCCTCTCTCTCTCTCTCTCTC